>KZ653137.1:25878-39146 GCA_001010745.2 Gerris buenoi | reverse complement strand
GAGTTTGTTATATTATAATGTTATCTTGAATTAGTGTTTTATTCGTTATCTTATATTGGCGACGAGGATGTCAAAAGGAAAGAAGAAAGTTCGTTTTGAACGAGACAGTGTGGACAACGATGAAGAAGAAGGAAGACTGAAGGTATTTATGTCAAAATTTTCTTTTCATGCGTATGATAAGGATCAAGTTAGGTGGGACAGTTATATTTCTCAGTTTAAAAGGGCTTGCCGGGTAAAAGGCTTAGGAGGTGAAGATAGACAAGAGCAAGAAGCTCGTCGGGATCTTCTTTTAGCCTTTGTTGGGGCGGAACCCTTAAGAGAAATTGAGAACCATTTCCTGCCGAACTCCGTAGATGACAGTTCGTGGGAGGAACTCTTAACTGTTTGTGGTAAGCTTTTCAGGCCGCAAGTAACGCTTTTCGCTGCGCGTATTAGTTTTGAGCGATCCATTAGACATGAAGACGAAACATGCAGGGCGTTTGCAAATAGATTAAGAGAACTGAGTGTCTCTTGCAAATATGAAAAGAACTGGGATGAGCGACTACGAGATCGGTTCGCAGCTGGAGTACGCTTCTCTAAATTTGAAGTTGAGCTACGACAACGATGGCCAGAGGGGGTCTCTGAGCGGGGAGAACCAATCTCTTTTAATCAACTTGTTGAATTGGCTATTTCAATGGAGAGGGCGCAGTCAGAAGTGTGTTCAACAGAGAACACGCAATATTCCAAAGTGTATAAAGTGGATAACCATAAAAAGATAAGTATGTGTGGTAAATGTGGACAACAGGAACACAGGAATATGAAATGTCCGGCAGACAGGTTTAAATGTCGAAGATGTGGAAAAACAGGGCATTTTAAAAAGTTTTGCACAGAAAAACTTAGTACAAAGGTTCGAACAGTAGATCCTGGCGGAAATGAGGAGGAATCTTTGTCGGAGGAGGAGGCTACTATTCAGATTGTGCGAGCTGTCAAAAATAAAGCACCGCGAGCTTCGATTGAAGTCCAATTAAACGGAATTAGACTCATAATGGAGTTTGACTCCGGGGCTAGAGTATCCATTATCAGTGAAGATATATGGGTGAAAATAGGAAGCCCACCTTTAGTGCCTGTAAATGGTAAAGTACTAGGATATGGGAAGAGACCTTTGGTTGTGAAGGGCAAAACTAATGTTAATGTCACATTTTCCGGACAGACCAAGCGGTTACCCGTAGTGGTAATGAATGAACAAGATGTTCCGTTGTTTGGTTTACCTTGGTGTGTGGCTTTCGACATGAAGCTTCCAAAGGGAGTAGAAGTTCATTCAATTACACAGGATACGCTTAATACTAGAAGAAAAATTAATACCAAAGAAGCTGGAGAAGAAATCCCTAAAGCAGTGGAGGGATTATTGAAGGAATTTGGGGAAGTATTTCGGAACGAGCTGGGCACGATTAAAGGTGCTAAGGCAAGGATTTACCTAAAGGATAGCTCAAAGCCAATTGCAATGAACGCTCGACGAGTGCCATTTCCCTTAAGGAGAGTTGTAGAGGGAGAACTTAGAAGGCTAGTGGAAAAGAGAGTGATTGAACCGGTAGATCCAGCAGTAACACCAATAATCTGGGCTACACCTACAGTTAATGTTAAAAAGGGGGAAGGAGTACGTATCTGTGGGGACTTCAGTGTCACCTTGAACAGAAGCATCGTTGAGGACAGATACATGTTACCTACCTTTGAAGACTTGACTGCAAAACTAGTAGGTGGACAAGAATTCACGGTAGTGGACCTTCGGGATGCGTATCTACAAATGGAAGTAGAGGAAGAGGATAAAAATATGCTGATTATCTCGACGCATATTGGGTACTTTCGCTACTGCCGGCTCCCTTTTGGTCTTTCCTCAAGTCCCGCTATTTTCCAGAGGTACATGGACCGGTTAATGGATGGCGTAGGACAGGTTGGAGTTCTCTTGGATGACTTAATAATAACTGGACCGAACAGGAAGAGTCATTTACAAACATTAAAGGAGGTTCTCAGAAGACTGCGCACAGCAGGAGTCCGAGCCAAGTTGGAGAAGTGTAAATTCCTTCAGTCATCAGTAGGATATTTAGGACATACAATAGACCAGTATGGTATACACCCAACTAAAAAGAAAATTGAAGCCATTACCAATATACCAACACCAAAAAATATTACGGAATTGCGGTCTTTTTTGGGAAGCATAAACTTTTACGAACGATTCATTCCAAGCTTGTACTCTATATGTTCCAAACTACATCAACTTACAGGAAAGAAAGCAAAATGGCAGTTGGGACATTATATATTATAAATAATAAATAATCTTTATCTCTAATTTATAAATTATAAATAAATTAATAATCTCTTAAATATTATGTATATCTGGTGTGGTGTACATATATATCACAAGTCAGGTAATGACCATTACCTGACTTCAGAAGAAATGACAAGAATAAAAAAGACCCGAATAAAAATATTTCAAGAATGTAACTACTATAATAAGATAACTTCTATTCAATCAGATTGAGAATGACCCAAGGAGGGGTCAAAATATTGCAAAAGTAAGCTTTTTAATTTCTTAGTAGACCCAACTGTAATGTTATGAAATTATGTTTTGTTATTGTTTAGACAGACCTGTCATTGAGATGTTTTGATGTCAAGGCTTAGGAGGTGAAGATAGACAAGAGCAAGAAGCTCGTCGGGGGTATTCTTTTAGCTTTTTTGGGGCTGAACCCTTAAGAGAAATTGAGAACCATTTCCTGCCGAACTCCGTAGGTGACAGTTCGTGGGAGGAACTCTTAACTGTTTGTGGTAAGCTTTTCAGGCCGCAAGTAACGCTTTTCGCTGCGCGTATTAGTTTTGAGCGATCCATTAGACATGAAGACGAAACATGCAGGGCTTTTGCAAATAGATTAAGAGAACTGAGTGTCTCTTGCAAATATGAAAAGAACTGGGATGAGCGACTACGAGATCGGTTCGCAGCTGGAGTACGCTTCTCTAAATTTGAAGTTGAGCTACGACAACGATGGCCAGAGGGGGTCTCTGAGCGGAGAGAACCAATCTCTTTTAATAAGCTTGTTGAATTGGCTATTTCAATGAAAAATTTAGAAGGCTAGTGGAAAAGAGAGTGATTGAACCGGTAGATCCAGCAGTAACACCAATAATCTGGGCTACACCTACAGTTAATGTTAAAAAAGGGGAAGGAGTACAAGGAGTAGGGGACTTCAGTGTCACGTTGAACAGAAGCATCCTTGAGGACAGATACATGCTACCTACCTTTGAAGACTTGACTGCTAAACTAGTAGGTGGACAAGAATTCACGGTAGTGGACCTTCGGGATGCGTATTTACAAATGGAAGTAGAGGAAGAGGATAAAAATAGTCTGATTATCTCGACACATGTAGGGTACTTTCGGTACTGCCGACTCCCTTTTGGTCTTTCCTCAAGTCCCGCTATTTTCCAGAGGTACATGGACCGGTTAATGGACGGCGTAGGACAGGGTGGAGTTCTCTTGGATGACTTTATAATAACTGGACCGAACAGGAATAGTCATTTGCACACATTAAAGGAGGTTCTCAGAAGACTGCGCACAGCAGGAGTCCGAGCCAAGTTGGAGAAGTGTAAATTCCTTCAGTCATCAGTAGGGTATTTAGGACATACAATAGACCAGTATGGTATACACCCAACTCAAAAGAAAATTGAAGCCATTAACAATATACCAACACCAAAAAATATTACGGAATTGCGGTCTTTTTTGGGAAGCATAAACTTTTACGAACGATTCATTCCAAATTTGCATTCCATATGTTCCAAACTACATCAACTTACAGGAAAGAAAGCAAAATGGCAGTTGGGACCAGAGGAAGAGACAGTTTTTACAGAGTAAAAGGGTTGTTAACAGGCAAGGAAACGGTGGTACCATATGACGAATCGAGACCACTTATTATATAGCATGTGATGCTTCGGAGGTGGGATTAGGTGCAGTATTATTGCAGAGGTATCCTGATGGTGGAGAAAAACCAGTGGCGTATGCTTCGCGTAAGCTAGTACCGGCAGAAGTACGGTACTCTGTGATTGATCGGGAGGCGCTGGGATTGGTATTTGGTGTAAATAAATTCCATCAGTATGTGTACGGTCGTCGGTTCACTCTGCGCAAAGACCATAAACCATTTGAGAAACTTTTTGGTCTAAAAAAGATCCTCCAAAGGTAGCTAATAACAGGTTGGTTAGATGGGCGCTAATACTAGGAGAATATATATTCGATATTGAGTATAAAAAAAGGGAGTGAAAACACTTGTGCAGATTTCTTATCAAGGTTACCAAACCTCAGCAGAGCCAGCTGAGGAATTGGCAGTATTAGCGATGGAAGAGATCGGAAACGGTATTGTAAGTGGGGAACGTGTGAGAAGAGCCACGCAAAAGGGTAGGGTGTTAATGAAGATTGCCAGGTATGTGGAGCAAGGATGGTCAACGGAAGGGGAAGAACCGGAGGAGATAAAATCTTTTAGAAGAAAAAAAACGAACTTTCGTGGGAAGATGGGGTGCTGCTCTTGTTTAATAGAGTGGTTGTACCAAAGGCCTTAAGAACCTCTCTTCTGCTGTTACTGCATCTAGGACACCCTGGAGTTGCGGCAATGCGAGCCTTATCTCGATATTATGTTTGGTGGCCAAATATAGACAGGGACGTAGAAGTCTTTGTTAAAGAATGTCGAGCCTGTCAAGAAGGAAGAGAAGATGAGGGGGAGGTGCCTCTTTACCCCTGGAGCGTTCCGGATCAAGCGTGGAATAGGCTCCATCTGGATTTTGCAGGACCGATGGAAGGGAACTACTGGCTTGTAGGGGTTGACGCTTTCTCTAAGTGGGTGGAGGTGGAGGTCATGAAGGTGACTACCAGCAAAGCATTAATTCTGAGACTAAGACAGTGGTTTGCTCGATATGGAGTACCTAAGCAAATAGTTAGTGATAACGGCCCACAGTTTAATTCGTTCAAGTTCAGTAACTTTTGTGAGGCAAACAACATTAGACAGATTCGTAGCTCTCCTTACCACCCAAAAACAAATGGTTTAGCCGAACGGTTTATTCGAACTCTTAAACAACGATATGCTGCTTGTAAGAGGCTAGGTGCAGAGAGTTCTTTGGCGTTGCAGCGAGTGATGATGTCTTGTCGTAATAGCCCCCATGCAAGCACTGGTCGAAGCCCAGCGGAGATGTTTATGGGACGCAGACTGCCTACGTCTTTGGTCAGGCTGAAACCAGATGTACGTGAAAAAATGGAATGGTTAACGTGGAAACAGAAGCTGTATCACGACCGAAAGAGCCGTGTAAGGGAATTCTCTTCAGGAGATGCAGTGTGAAGTATGAAGTGTGTGTGTAAAGTATGAAGTGTTAGTGGGAGGTGAGAAGTGTTAGTGGGAGGAGAGAAAAGAAAGAAACATGCTGATCAGCTAAGGAAGAGAAAAGGAGCGTCTGATGAAGGACTAGATCTAACGCAGAACCATCTAGTTGAAGACCTCGTTTCTAGACCTTTCCAAAACACCAGAAAATCCGGGGAGGGAGAAATTTAATGTTATGAAATTATGTTTTGTTATTCTTTAGACAGACCTGTCATTGGGATGTTTTGATGTCAGATTCTGAGTTTGTTATAAGGTTTGTTCCAACCCCGCTATTTGTACTGTTCGTTGTATCGTCCCGCGGATCGTTCGGGAATCGTTTAGGACAGGTTTTATACGCATGCGCTAACATTGTACTGTAATAAAATCATGTCAGGTTGGAACGAGTTTAGGACTATAATTCGCACTGTATTAAAAACATTCAAGGAAACCTTAACAGTTTGAGAACCTTCCTGTTGATATTCGTGACGATTGACATAACTGCGCATGTCATACAAACCAGTACATGGTAAGGTTTGTTCCAACCCCGCTATTTGTTCCGTCCTTTGTATCGTCCCGCGGATAGTTCGGGAATCGTTTAGGACAGGTTTTATACGCATGCGCTAACAATGTACTGTAATAACATCATGTCAGGTTCGAACGAGTTTAGGACTATAATTCGCACTCTATTAAAAACATTCAAGGAAGCCTAACAGTTTGAGAACCTTCCTGTTGATATTTGTAACGATTGACATAACTGCGCATGTCATACAAAACAGTACATGGTATTGTCAGAGGATCGTTGGGATCGTACAGTGAACGGTTCGCAAACGATCCCTGGTGGGGATGGAACAGTTTCGTGTACGGTACGAAACACTGTCCCAAGTCAGCTTGGAACGGCTTTTATCTATTGCGCATGACGGTGACGATCCCGCGGACGGTACAATGCTCGGTTGGAAAAAACCTATATTATAATGTTATCGTGAAGAAGTGTTTTATTCGTTATCTTATTCCAACTACTCCAGAATAATAATAGAGTAATTTAAAAAAAAAAATTAATAAATCTTAAAATTAAGTTTTTACAATAGTTTTAGCTGACAGTGTCTAAATTTTGAGTACAATCAGACATTGATGATTGTGGCAAAACCCGGCAGTAGAAAAAGTCAAGGGTTAAAAAGCATTTAATAGGTATAGACACCACTTGTGGAAATAAATATCCTTTATTAACAGAAAATAAAAAATGGTATCTAATAAATTGCATTCTTTTTATTAAAGAAATAAGGTAAACTTACCTTATTACTTTTTATATCTTTTTATTTCAAAATAATTCCGTGGGTTAAGCAATTGCAAGTGCGACAGTTTTATAACTTATTATAATTTTACATTTAGTAGAATGTATGTATTCATAAATTTAACACATTTACATTTAACCATGCACAAATTTTGTAACTGTCAAACATATGAGTTAAAACCAGATAATTCTGTATATTTCTCCCATCCGTTTCGATTGCAACCTTTTTTGGCTGCCCTTTCACCGCAAATATTCCTTATTTCTTCGCCCCAACAGATCTATGGTCTTCCTATTTCTTCTTTCTCACTCCTCGGATACCAGATAGAAACTTCCATCTGTAATTCTTGCGCAATGTGCTCGGCACAATTCCACTCCTTACAAGCATTGTATGTCCAACATTTTTCTAATCCTCTAATCCAGTTGTATTTTTTAATATTTATTTGTCCATGTATTCGTTATTCCAAGCATTATAGATCCATCGTTCTTTGGCTAACTAGTAGTCTACTTTATAATGAATTGAATAAATTAAATTAGTCCAGTCAATGAAAGGCGAAACCTCATAATTTTAAAGTACAGCACCAATTTTCATGAAAATTTGTATGAAGGTTCTATTGACCCTCTAATTCAAAGTTGACCCTATGCCGGGGGTTGCTTTTACGTAGGGGGTGAACCCCCCCCCTTTTTGAGGTAAAAAATTTTTCATTAAAAATAAGTCCGGAAATGGATAGATTGACTAATTCTAAGCAATTTTTGTTCTATAAAGTTTTTTCTGAAATTTGATACTTTTCGACTTATTCGCGATTGAAAGTGTCCATTTTTCAGTCGAAAAAAACACGTTTTCAGATACCTGCAAGTGTACAATGATCAGTTTTTTATTCATAATTCGCTTAGTTTTTGAGCTACCTCGTTGTTCAAAAAATGATTTTGAAGGATTTTTGAAGGGCTAAACGACCATGCAAAAATTACTTTTTTTCAACCCTTATTTTTGAAAGGGTGTGACTTAAAAGGGGTGAAAAAAGCTTCTTTTTACAAACTCAGCGAGATTTAAATGACTATATCTAACTCAATTTTTATGAAAAAAAAAAAAAGAAGCAAAATGTTTAGAAAAGCATAGTCTACATTTTTGTATTTAAAATTTTTTGCATATCATTAATAGTTTTTGAATTATTTTTAAAAAAATGCAATTTTTTTCAAAATTGCAAAAATTCACGTTTCACTGAAAGCTGAAATTTTCTAAAACTAAGCAATTTAAACCGGTGAAACTTCTTGAACATGTTGCAAGTATACAAACCAAGTAAATTGCAAAGTGGTAACGATTATTTTTAATAGGGGTGGTTATTAGGGGGTGATTTTCATTTTTTTTTCTTGAAAAACGAAAAGAAAACCATTTTATTTTCCTCATAACTCGCTTAGATTTGATGCTAGGGTCTTTTAAAAAAAACGAAAATAAAGGTTATTTCAAGTACTTTAAAAAAGGTATGAAGTAATTTCCCCATAAAATGCATAGTTTTTTTGTTATTCCGCGTTAAAACTTTTAATTTTCTCCTAATGCGAATAAGTGTCAACATTCGACAAGCTATTACTTCGTATCTATTGGGCCTAAAGACTTCATAAATACACCATCTTATTTGTTTTTTTATAAGCTACATTTTTCATAAGAATATTTTTTTTGATAAAATGCATACTTTTTGAGCTATTTGCGAAAAACCGTCTGAAAACGTGTTTTTTTCGACTGAAAAATGGACACTTTCAATCGCGAATAAGTCGAAAAGTATCAAATTTCAGAAAAAACTTTATAGAACAAAAATTGCTTAGAATTAGTCAATCTATCCATTTCCGGACTTATTTTTAATGAAAAATTTTTTACCTCAAAAAGGGGGGGGGGTTCACCCCCTACGTAAAAGCAACCCCCGGCATAGGGTCAACTTTGAATTAGAGGGTCAATAGAACCTTCATACAAATTTTCATGAAAATTGGTGCTGTACTTTAAAATTATGAGGTTTCGCCTTATTTTTCTCTTCATTGACTGGACTAAATGTTGCATTATTATACCTCCATTTGGTAAAATAGTTTGTACTCTCCGGCATATTCATGATTTATTAAGACCTGAAATCTAACCTTTACTCCTACTCTCGCCCTTCTTCTTAATACATATTTTCCATCATTTTATTAGAAATTAACGGTTAGAGATAGGGCTCGTTCTCGTGTAAAATTAGGGATTCCTCCGGTTAAAATGTGTTTTATTATATTTTACTCTGCTTTAAATTTTAGGATTTCATTTTGGAAAGTGGAACGGCGAATGGATGAGTTTAGACTCAAAAAGAAAAACAAACATTGAAATACGAATATTGCAATAATATTTTCAAGTAAACTTGGAAAATTTTCAAACTTTTACAGGCTTTAGTTTAAGATATCTGCACATGATTAAAATTAAATACGAAAATATCATGTGAATAAACTTTAATTAGTACTGAGTTGAAAATGTATTTAAAAGATAACATTATTTATTACTAAGTACGTATAATTTTTTTTTTTTAAACTTATAGTAAGACAGTAATTAAATATATTTATAATCATAAACTTACGGGAAATTGATGATGTACGCGGATATTTCAGCCCATATTTCAAAAGTGTCAACGAGCCGTATCGAAGCTATTGTATTTTTCCTATTTCTTTAACTATTCGACGGTGTCCTTATCACCTGCAAGGAACATTCACTGCAATTGGGCTGTAAAATAACATTTATCGGCCTGTTTCTGTTTGTCATAACAATAGGTGTAATATATTATATTTTTGGAAATTGTTCATTAATTAAACTTTATTAAGTCAGCCCTTTACGCCATTAAAATTTAACTTCTTCGTTATAAAACATTTATTTTTACAATTATTATTCATTTGGTATTTTAGCTGTGTGGGTACACATTGTAGATAATTTGCATATTATATGTATTTAAAAACTTTAAAATATAGATTTTTCTTGAAAATATGAATGTCACATGTAAATAAAAAAAATAATAAAAAAATAAAAAAGGTAATTTACTACTACTGTATTAAAACTAATATTAAAGGTATGAACTAGGTCAGGTAATTATAACAAACATTTTCCTTCAATAAAATGTATGTAAAACAAAAACATGTATATCCTGGAATTACAATTATTCAAATAGATTAAGAACGATAAATGTGTTTAAGATGACGAATGTAATTAAGAATGATAAAACTTTTTCGACAATAAAAAATTCAACAATAAAAAATATTACAACTAACAGGGGACCACAAAAGCCTTATAAGAATTGGGTTTCTGTTTCCATTTGATTTTCCAAGGACAAAGTATCGATTTTTCACCGTCAGAAAAAGGATTTTTTTTTTTTTTTTAACATCAGTAAAACCATATTCATGCCTGTCTGATACTACTAAAATGGGTAATTCAGGATTAAAGAAATTATTTAACCATTCTTATACTATGTGTGTGTGTAACCATTATTTTTTAACTCGAAAAAATACGACTTTTACAATTTTATAAAATATTTTCTATTATGTTTCAACATTGGATTAAAAGATAAATATTCCTTATTCCGGTACCCCGTGTAATTTCCCTCTGCCGACAACGAATCCAAATAAAATTTAAGTATATTGAGCATCTCCATTTTTTTCAGAGTATTGTCGGAAAGCACAGGTGACGACGTATCTAATGGAGGGTGCTGACCGACTAAGCCTTTACTAACAACTAAGTCGTTGTAATATAGTTTAGGTACGTATTTACACCGTGAATCAGAATGAGAACGGATTGAGTTAGCGGCAGCCAATCTAAGACGATCTGCATTATGAGAGAACTGGTATGAACCAGTGCCTGTATTTGTTAAAAATAAATGTTTTGATGGTCCAAAACGATGTACACCATTTATATAATTGGGAAATATAATACTATTAGATCCAAAAGGACAAGCCACAGCCACGGTTCCACTGGGTTCATACCTTTCATCCATTTTATATCTCGTACCGGATAAATTGGTTTTTGGAGTCCACTTTTCCTCTGGATTATCATAATATAACTTGTTTACACCTGCGACATCTATTTTCTTCATGCTACTGTCAGTACAATTAGCTAATTTAATATTTTGAAAAGGGGTTAAATTTTGGTCAGTCGAAAAGTTTGTTGCATTCTTTGAACCAGATTTTTCTAAAGTTCCTTCTTCGTTAACATCCTCTGTATTTTTAGATATACTCCCTATAACTGGATGGTCTAGAAGGCAACTTTTAGCAATACTTTCAAAATTGTTGCCTGTGTAGTAACATGACACATTGCCTTTCCCAATCCTATCTTTACTGCATTCACCACTGTTCAATTCGTCGTTTAAACAAGCCATGACATTTTTAAATGAAGAGCTTGTCTCGCTAAGATTAGAATGGTTTGCAAATGATTTATCGTTATTTATTTTAAAGACGGGTATATTAGAAGGATCCGTGTAAGGTTTTCTAGGCATCTCTTTATGTGCTTGCGATTGAAAAGTTAAAGTGACCGGTCCATTTTTAACGCGGATTTTCATACATGGATTACTGTCTTTAAAATTAGACAAGGACTCTTCATGAGATTGTTTTGCTGACTTCATACTAGATTCAATTTCTCTAATACGATCCGTGTCTTTTAAAAGTGCATTGATGAAACCAATATTTTCAGCAGATCGCATTGTCGAGAAACCTAAATTGCTAGGAATATCCGATATTAAATCATTGAGGACATTTTTTAAAACGGTTTCTTCAGCAGATTGATGAATTCGTCCAACAGAATTTAGACCCAAAGTTAAATCTGCAACGTTTGCCAATTTTGATGAGTTATTGTCAATTAAATGGGACGACGTTCGGTCTAGAGTATTATTAGTTTTAACGCAAGAATTTCCTTCCTTAGTACCTTGTTTCTTTTCAACAACATAGTTATTTTTATCTGCCACCGCTTCATTTGTTGATGAAAACGATGGGTCGCTAGAAATACCCACTATAAATTCCTCCGGCCTAAACTTACTATGACTACCCTTCTCTAAGAAATTATTAAGAAGTACACCGTGGGAGAGACTAACTTGCAGTGGACAAGCGGCAACCAGCAGTTTCATAAGTTCGCTTCCATTGTTTAACCACTGCTGGCTAAACTTATCACTTCCCTTGGTCAGATTTGCAAGTCTAATATGACGACCTTTGACGAAGTTTCGATTTGACTTTCTGATTGCTTCTTTCAAAAATCCTTTTAACTTTTCCATTGATGCTTTTTCATCACTACTCTTGGCACGAGAACCACCAACATCGTTAAGATTGTTTAAATCTGACAATCTAGTCATAAGGGGAAAGTCCATATCTTGTAATGGTTCAAAGCCAAGAGGGGAAACTCTGATCCTACTGTCTACAAGCATACCGTTTTCGTCTTTAACCTTTATTGGTTTTCCTTCAATTTTCTTTAGCGTTTTGTGATATAGAAAAGACACTGGACGACTACTCTTTTCGTTATCCTGATATCCAGCATCCTCCTCAAAAGTTTTCATCCTGAGTCCTATCTCATTTTCATCCAAACTACGCTTTTTCCGGTCATTCTTTATCTTGGAGTTCTCTGAATACAAATCATGAAAATCTTTATTGGAGTAACCCTGTAAATTCTTCAGTTTCCTTAAAGAAATTTCCACCGCTTCACTTCCTTCGAAAGAACACTTTCCGTATATCACAATGAACCCATACAGTATTTTCCTGAAACAACAAATACATCTGTAGAGAGATTAATTTTTTTTCGTATAAGGGATATAATTAATAGTTAATCTGGTATTGAGAATTTTATAATATAATATTATTACGATTTTTTCAAGAATATCTTTCGCCGATCACACTGAAGTCTAAAATATTTATTACATTATAGATATACCAAAGATAATAATAATTTTTTCTTTATTATAATATAATGTAAAACATATTTTGCTCAAAATCACAAATGCTTTTCAAATTTAACATAAATAAATCAAAAAACTATAACCTTTCACTTTCTCACACATTATGTAATTCTGTTTGTGCATTTTTACTTAACATATTAAGGTAATGAAAAGTAAACAATTTTCGTTAAATATAATGAAATACATTCTATCAATATTATTGCATGGAAAGCATAAATCCGATTACAAAAACTACCAGACCCTGTTTGTCTTTCAGAGCGAAAGATAATCATTTCAATTATCGCATAGCGAGCATGTATCAACGTTTACTCAACGATTTTAAATTAATTCCAAAAGGGTTATTTTTATAGTTAATTAAATTTCAACAATTGTAATTTACCTTTGAAGTAATTAAAATAGGTAAAAAAAGAAAATTAGTTGAAAAGTCCAGAGTTCATGCATGCAATAATTATCAAAGGGGAATAATTGAAAAAAACCTTTTTTTTAAGAGCATACTTAAATTTTATATTGAATAATTTCATGCTTTCAATATCCTCATTTTTAATAAATAATTTTTTTTAAATTTAAATTATGATAATTAAAGAATGAAATTATCCTAATGAATCAATAAACAATAAAATTATATTGATTGATTAAAATTTATAAAATATATTATTTTTTAATTTATTAAATATATAACGGTGGTACCATATG
>KZ653137.1:0-25866 GCA_001010745.2 Gerris buenoi | reverse complement strand
TTTTTAATTTATTAAATATATTAAATTTATTGATTAATTAAAATTATATTAATTATAAAAATTATAGGTATTAAATAATAATTTAAAAATAACATTATCCTAATGAATCAATAAAATATTGTTGACAAGATGATCTATCTGTATACACATATATAAAATTAAAGTTTTGTCTGTACCATTGATCAGAGTTGCAAATTTTATTGACTAATTTTTAATTCATACATTCCAATAACCGAATTCTGCCTTAATTTTTTTCATATATGTATGTATGTCTGTGAATTTACCAGTCCGACTTTATAGGCGGTAGACTAGCTAAACGATATGGTCTATTTTTTTTTTTTTTTTTTTTTTTTGCAGAGTTGGGCGCAATTATGTTCATGCTTTTCTAAACTATATCGATTATTGAATTTAACATCAAAACAAATAATTACAAGATAATAATTAATATAAAAATTAAAAAGAATAGAAAGCTTAAAAAGCAAAGAAATTAGACGCCATTTTGTTTTTTTTAATATTATTATTATGGTTTCTGTATTCTTCACCTTAGTTGTTCCTATGTGCAAAATTTGGGGAAGATTGAATGACGGGAAGTAGTTCAAAATTAGGGGTAAAGGAAATGTGCGATGAAACTTACAAAGCAAAGTAATATAAGACCACTAAAAATAACTTTTTATATACTACGTTTTTAAATTTTCTGTTGAATCATATAATTCCTATTGTTTTATTAATGTTAGTGAAAAAAAAAAATGAAGATCGTAAACATGGGTCATGCCAGGGGTATCCAACTCCACTATTCTAGAAGTGTAAGAGCACTAGCGCTCCACGGGAATATGGTGGTTAAAATTGAAAACTACTTATGATCTTTTGACATTTATACTATATTGTAAATAAACAATACTAAAAAAAAACAGCCTAGGTGGCCGAATGAGATGCGCGATAGCTCAAATTACGAAAGTTCCCGGATTCGAATCCAGGAAAATGACCAATAAATTTACTAATTTCTTTATTTGAATTAAAAAGCTCGAAATCTTTTGAATGGTGCAACAGATTTAGTTACAATATTAACCGCATATTCCCAAGGAGCGCTAGTAGTCTAACACAGGTAGATAAAGAGGGGAGTTGGAAATCTTTCCGTTTAAGGATTCTATGATCGCTGGGTCATGCCAAAACAAATAAAATAGCTTGCGGATTTTTTCCGAATCAACTTTTTTCATCAGCAAATTTTGCTGTATGGAAAGTAAAATTAATGAAAACAAATTAAATTCTGCTTAAAGATTGCTTAATGTATTAAAATAATGCATTGTCATTGTGTTCTGAGCTATTCTAAAAGTTTTAAACATCTAGCTACCGGGGAAGTTAGTTAAAAATTGATTGCGCAAGATTTGTACTGGACCCACAAACAAACAAGAAAGCAAGCTAATAAAAATTGGGTAGTAAAATAGGGCATTACTTCTAAAATCAGAAACTTAGTAAAACAAAGTTGTCCTTACATCCAGTTGAGCCCCCCGGAAAATCATGAATTTGTGATGAAATTAAACTATTTTCTGGTGTGAGTCAGCAAAAATTCGTAAAAAACAATTAAGAAATTTCCGGTAGCACTTTAATCTGCAGAAATATTTTGAGACACCCGGATCGAAAATTTGAATCTTATATAAAAATTCTTGAGGTGTAGAAGAATATTTGGTATTTTATTATTGGTTATTTATTGTGCCTGGTAATGAAATGGAGGATATTTGTATTTAATAAATGTCATTTCATTTTACTGCAATTTTAGGGGACCGCCATTTAATTTTATTTTTATCAATAACGGACCCACACACTTTTGGTACACACGATCCGGCAGGCCGGTCACATTTAACTGAGCTGTCCGTTTAAGCAGTTCACCTGAGCATGTGTATATTTCGGTTGGCCAGTCAGTTGCGACTGTTCATGGGGCAGCAATATACAGAAGCAGAATTCAAAAGATTGTTTAGTGTGTCAATTGTACGAAACAGATAGGAATACGTAAGATTGTATTATGTTCATTCACATACATTCTTAATTATATATATTACGTTCATATATAAAGGGAAAGAAAGTACTCCTGTATGAGAATGTAAAAATTGTATGTAAAGGTACTGTATACAGGGTGACCGGAAGTTAACCAGCCAAACTTCATGGTTAGTATCTATGGCAAAATTGGAACATAAAATGTCAAGTATGCATATGCCCAATTCTCAATAGTTCTCGAGATATCGATTTATTTCTTTTTTTTAAGTGTTTCACGAAAATTTTCAAAAAAAATGCCAAATATTTCAAAAACTAAATGAGATAGGGAAATCAGGGTAAGAAACAATTTTAAAGAACATAAAAAAAAACCTTTCAGAATCACTCATTTATTTTCAAATTATCAGCTGCTAAGCATCTTTTATGTTCTGTTACATTTTTAAATTCGGATTTTTTGAAGTTCGTCCCCAAAATTTAAATTTTTTTAATTAAAGGATGCTAGAAGTGTGAAGATTTCAGGGAAAGCTTCTGCTTTTCATAAGCTTTCAAATGGTATAATTAAAGCTTGAGATCAACGGACTAGTATTTGAATTATGGTGAATTGAATGTTACCAGGCGTGCATATTTTTGGTCCGGGTCACAACCAATACTAGTAAAAATTCAAAAAAAGTTTCCCCAAACGATAAAACAAAACTTAGGGTTTCTTATAGGAAATTTGACGCTGAACATAAAAGTTCCTATAAATATGGTTCCGAAAAAGCTTCGTTTTCGAGAATTTCGCAAAAAAAAAAAAAAAACATAAAACCAAACACCAATTTTGGACGTTTTTCATGAACATTCTCAAATAATGCACTGCTTATCATAAAACACCTTAAAGGAAACCTCTTAAAGGAGTATTATTTTTTAATTGAATAATACCCTTTCTAGCGCTGCACGACAAATTCGAAATTTCAAAATTTTACGTCCCACGTCCCTGCCACTTTATTTGTCAATCCATTAAGGTGATATCCATCAATGCTTAACATTAAAAGATTTTTTTTTAGAGAGCTAAAATTAGTATAATTCGACTCTCTAAAAGATTTGCTTCAAGGAGTAATATGGTAATAATTGCATTATTGGAGAATTATTATGAAAAACGTCCAAAATTAGTGTTTCTTGCGAATATCTCGTAAACGAAGCTTTTTCGGAACCATGTTTATAAGAACTTTTTTGTTCAGCGTCAAATTTCCTATAAGAAACCCTAAGTGTTGTTATATCATTTGGGGAAACATTTTTTGAATTTTTACTAGTATTGGTTGTGACCCGGACCAAAAAAATGCACGCCAGGTACCATTCAATTCACCATAATTAAAAACTAGTCCGTTGATCTCAAGCTTTAATTATACCATTTGAAAGCTTATGAAAAGCAGAAGCTTTCCCTGCAATCGTCACACTTCTAGCATCCTTTAATTAAGAGTAGAAAGCTCAGAAATTTTTGGGTCGACCTTAAAAAAATCCAAATTTTCAAATGTAACAGGACTTAAAAGATGCTTAGCAGCTGATAATTTGAAAATAAATGAGTGATTCTGAAGGGTTTTTTTATGCTCTTTAAAATTGTTCCTTACCCTGATTTCCATTTCTCATTTAGTTTTTGAAATATTTGGCATTTTTTTGAAAATTTTCGTGAAACACTTAAAAAAAAGAAATAAATCGATATCTCGAGAACTATTAGGCGGGTGAATATAAGGTTTGACCTTGAAGTAATTAGAACAAAGATGAAACCAACGGCATTCGTTCTAGAAAAATATCCTAAACAACATATCAAAAGTCTGCTAAAATCTTATCGGTGGAAATACAGTTTTTTCAAAATGGCGGCCGAATATGTCACTTTTCGGTTAATTATTTAAATTCTGACTTCCCTTTCACAGTTGGCGAAATTTTACCTATTATCATTATTGTTCCGCTTAAAATTACCTTTCCAATGATACTAAATATGACCTGATGTGACTAATGGAAGGGGAACTAAGGAATCGTAAAGGGAATGTTAATACTACGCGGGGACTGACATTTCGACCCCCGCCTCACAAGCGCTTAACTTCACGCCTTTAATATTCCACCAGAAGCCTTGCAATTTTTTTTGCATATAGTTTAAGAAATCCTAGAGGGTTTGTAGATTTTGATTTATCGTATCAATTTTACTTTCATTGTTAAAAAATAAAAATAATTAGGGGGGAAAAAAACCTTTTCACAGATAGTCCTGTCGACATGTACTTTGGACCTTGAAAAAATTCCGAATTTAATGAAACTTTGGGATATTGTTAGTGGGTGTCCAGTAGTGCTCCAACTAATTTTCCGAACAAACAAACCTTGTGATAACTTGAGGGGGGTCAATAACCTCAAAAATGTTGCACTTTTTTCAGTTTTTTAAAAGTATTTAAAAAACGGTTAGTTTTAGCGGAAAACTTTGAAATAGTAAGTTTTAGAGGATTCAATTTCCTTCAAATTTCACTAGGAAAAAAAAATAAATTGATTTTTGTTCTAATTTTTTCAAGGTTAGGCCATTTTTTTACTATTTTAACCCGCCTATATTGAGAATTGGGCATATGGTTACTTGACATTTTTTTGTTCCAATTTGGCCATAGATACTAACCATGAAGTTTGGCTGGTTAACTTCCGGTCACCCTGTATACAGTACCTTTACATACAATTTTTACTTTCTCATACAGGAGTACTTTCTTATAGAGGAATTATTGTAATGGCGCAAAAGTTCAATTTTGAGATTTTAATGGATTTACACGTTTTGTGGTCCCCTGAGTCAGAAAAGTTTTTTTTTATAAAAATGTCTGGTTGTGCAGACGCCTGGAGCCTAAAACGGTTCCGACGATTGTGATTAAAAAATTCTAAACTGAAGTAAATTTTAGTAAAAATTATACCCGTTTTCCCGGGAAAAATCTAGTTCCTGAGAAAATAGCTTTAAACCCGGACTGAGAGAGGCCGGGTTCGATTCCTCTCCGAGGAGACACTATTTTTATAATAAATTTTCATAAAATGTTAATTAAATGTACCTTCGAAAATGTATGAAAGAAACACTGAGCGAACTAATTATGAACTCGTGTAGTAAATGAAAGTCTGAGTTGTCTCGGACCATTTTTAGGGTTTCGTTGGTAAAACCAAAAAAATGAAACCCTTATAGTTTCGTTCCTGTGTCCGTCTGTCACTCTGTACGGTTCCAATAACTTTTGAACCAAAAGAGATAAAAGCGTGAAACTTACCAGTGTTAAAGATCGTTTTGACGCGCACACAGGAAAAATATAGAGAACTCAAAATAATCAGCTGTTCAAATTCAAAATGGCGGATAATTCACATCGCGAGAAAAAATATTTTTTTTAAATTTTGAGCAGGGTATCAAATGAAAGGAATTAAAGTGTAGATTACAAATATATATACCACTTAGGGTTAGTGTTTAATTTTCGGCGCCATTTTGTTAAAAAAACATCGAAATTTTTAGTCCCCCCCCCCTTCCTCCCCCTTACTAATTTTGTTTCACAATACCAACGAAACCCTTTTTACGTGAGATTCACGCCTTACCAATTTATTATTTTTTATTTATTTAGTTATTTTATTTAAAAAAAAAAAAAACTTCGCTAATCTGGACGACCATGTGCCCGACTACATCCGGATTAACGGGACCCTACTTTATTTGGATACCTTGTTGTATAATAGAAAATATCATACATACCCCCAATGATAAATTACATAGTATTTAATTAATATTAGTTGACTTATTTAACAGCTCTATTTCTGATATTATTCGCATCCTGAACTGGCGAATTTTACAATTAATATGACAGTAAATTATCTGAGTACCAAATTGCTGTTAGAGTTGCTACTATTATTTATAGTGCTGTTAGGCTAAGTTAAGAGTTACCTAATGGCAATTAGTCTAATTATTACAGCTTAATTGACATAATAATTTAACTACTAGTATATTCAAAATTAATTAAGTTAGGATGTAAGCTTAACACATCTTTTACTGATAAAAAGAATATTTATAAAGCAAAAGAAAGAAATTACTGATAAAAAATATTTTAATTACTGATTAAAAGAATATTAATAAAGCTATAGAAAGAAATAACTGATAAAGAATATTTTAATTATAATATAACTCTAAGAGGTAAAGTACGATTGGTTTATTGCACAATAGTTTTGTGTAGACCTTTTTCTACTTTTATACACACACTTTTTTTTTACATTATTATCATAATCATTGATTTTAGAATGATTACCATATTGCATCGAATATAAGACGCCCTCGAAAGTATGAAGCATCCCGATTTTCAAACCCAAAATTTAAGGAAAAAAATCATCAATGCATCGAATATAAGACTCGCACTCTGATTCAAAGGGAAAACCTTTCGGTCTCTTTCTTAATAATTTGTTCAAACGTCAAATTTAGGCAGTCTACCATGAATATTTTATATTTATTTAGGTGTAAGACTGACACCATGCTTGCAGAGAAATTGCAAGGTTAGATAATGAAAATAAAATTTTGAAGCTAACAATAAGTAAATAGGTATAATGAAACCACTTCTATCCAAAATTTCATCAGATATTGAACACCTTAAAATTCCAAAAATCGAATGATAAAGGAGGGGCCGACATTGATGTCCCGGCTAAATTCAGAAAAAAGTAAAATAAACAGGTCAAGTGTTTTTCAAGTGTGGTAGGACACTTTTCACACCCTCTTCAAACTTGCCTATGCTCGCCCTATCAAAGTTATAACCAAAGAATTATTATATTTTTATAAACAGCACGATGTACCCTTTCATATGATACCCCTCACGGTGTCGAAAAAAAAATTACCCTTTAGTTTTTTTACTCTAATTTAAAGTCGCTATATTTTTAACATGTGTGGGTAGGTACAAGACATATACATGCCAAATTTCAAAGTCATCGGACGAAAGGTGCAGCCGTGAGAGCAAGTGACACGGACGGACAGACAGACACACACAGGAAAATATAAGGGTCCTTAGTTTTGCCTACGGACCCTAAAAAAGATCTCAGCTGAACTCTTATAAGAGAAGTTTCTGAAATAAAAGGTTCTTAGATCTGTTACAATTGTATTTATCGATTATAAAACGCACCTTGTATATTAGAAGCATCCCGATTTTCGCGATGCAAAAACGGGGGAAAAAATGCGTCTTATATTCAATGTTCTTAGTTGGTTTGTTCCTTAACAGCTTCAGGTTTATTCCGAGCCTGATGAAATTTTGCACACTTGACCTTTCAAACAAGAGGTTCACTATCCAATATTTTTTTTCTCCTTTAATACATGACTGTATTAAATTTATACTTTATTTTATATTTTAATTAAATAATTTTAGGTCGGGAGCACATTATGACGCAGGGCTGGACAGCATTTTTATCAATTGTAAAAATATACGAGACTGCGAGGATTCAGACTCCAGATCCTCTAGCTTCGGGTAGGCCATGATAGGTGTTGTATTGGTATGTCCTGTTTTGCGTCTAAATTAGTGCAGTTTCGAATATTTCTGCGGTAAAAATAACTGTTTTTCTCTACCCTACGACTCAATGTGTTGGTTAATAGAAACATAAATAAATAAAAAATAACTTGGCCAAGTAAGTGCAGTCAGCACCCAAAAAAAAACGTCCGTAGGCAATTAAACAAAGAGGACGGGTTCGTTAAGGATAATTGGCCCAGCCATATCAAGATTACGGCCAAAGTTTGTTTTGGCAACAACCATTTATTAGAATGACGTGAAACTACGTCTTTACATGCATTTTCATTGTTCAAACGCAACAAAACTTCTCTAAAGTAGCTAGCCCAATTCATTCCCAAGATAATACATTTTTAAGTTAGATATTGGAGCATCTAAGGAGGTCACCTTAAAGAAATAACATAAATTGTCCAAAGTAAATTCAAATTAAATTTTAATAGTAGGATAGTTGAAGTCAGGACTTGAATATGAATATAGTTGATGGATCTTTAGGTGTGGAAGTTAAAATATTAATGTCTTAGTTAACATATGAGAAAACATGGAACTAATAAAAACAATGTATGGAATTTGAAGTCCATCAACTAAACTCATATTTCAATTACAACGGTGCTGACTTCAACGTATTCTACAAAATTTACCTGGAGATGGACAATACCAGGAATAATTTCAATAATGCACTTCAGAAAGAAGAAAAACAATTATATCGTTAATTCCTAGATAGGAAACTGGATTCAAACCATCGCAAGTAGAAAGCAGATCCCTGTATACATGTACTAGAAGAAGGGGGAGAGAAGATCATTGTAGCTATTTACGTAGCTGATAACCTTATGGCATCTAAGTCACAGATAAAAATCAATACTATTAAGTATAGACTTACTGAAAGTTTTGAAATGAGAGACCTAGGACAACCGCGTCTAGGTATTTCATTTAAATTTGAAAATGGTAATATTTCTATGTCTCAACTGAAGTATATTGACGAAATATTGAATACATTTGAAATGAAGGACTGTAAACCAGCAAAAACACCGATGAGTGTTAAACTTAGATTAGCTAAGAATACCAAACATAGCGAAGAGGACTCCAAATTACCATATCAATGTTTGTTAGGTTCTCTGATGCATTTATCTAAATACACAGGTATAATTATAATACTTATACATACAGAATAGCTGATGTTCTTTGGTCTAATACTTTTTTAGCTAATGAAAGATCTCCCCTTTGTATAAAAGTAATAATATCTCTGTCTAATTAATTTTTAAGATAAAAGAATATTTTCCTTTGCCTTAACAGTACATTGGACTAAAAAAAATCATTCTATTTAATAATTAGTATTTTCATTAGTACCAAATTACAGTTAATTAAGTTATAACAATGTTGCTTACTGCTCGATAAATCTACTGTGTAGTTTTTGGAACGAAGTTCCTTATGGCACGTTCTGGGCCCGGGAGTGAATCCGAAAAAAACCAAATTCACCGTCACATAAAATCCGTCACGAAATCTACCGATAATGGCGATAGCTTGTGTAAAAGTTGACCGATTAAGTTGAAATTTGGTACACATGTTCATTTTACCAGTGCCCAAGTCAAGTCCGTTGGACAACGTTATCGGCCCAAGCGTTCACGCGCAACGCTCGCGTTAACGTAAGCGTCAAATTAAAAAATTGGAATTTTTGGACGGGAAAAAATTTTAACTTCATCTATTTAATGAGACAAACAATGTTTTTAAATAAAATATTTTAGTAAAACGAACACCGACAATGCTATGAAGTGATAAAGATCGCTAAATTTATTATGCGGACCAAAACGATTAAAATAAAGAAAACAACGTTTTTACCGATATCTTACGTTCTAACGTAACGATTTTCATGAAACTTTGTATACATCACCTATAGTACAAATGAAACAAGCATGTAAAATTTCTACCTGATACAAGCAGAAGTTTTTGTGAGTTAATGATTTATATTTTTTATTTTAATATTTAATTGGATTAATTTGCCGACGGCGATTAAGGGAAAAGTTCTTTTTTGTTCTACAACCATCTGCTTTAACTATAAATTTATCATTAACTTTTTCTCAATATACAATACATTATTTATTGAAAAACGCTCACTTCAAAGATAATAAAAAGCTTTTCATTTAATTTTGCCTTAACTCCGCTAGTAAAAATAGTTAGTTACTTATAATTTTGTCTCTTTTCTAACTCCACCATGTATAAGTAGTTATTACTTTGATTTTATAAATTATATTTAATGAAAAGCGTAAGGAACTTCGTTCCTATCGGGTGTCCAAATCTACGTGTTTAACTAAATGTTTGTTTTTTTCAATAAAAAAATATGTATATTTAAGTGTGTGTATATGATTGTGTTTTGTTGGCATTTAGGAGTTGTCAGCGAAAATCTTTCAAAATGGATACAAACACATAAACACTTATAGAAATATAAAATACATAAAATATTACACATGTAAGTCACATTAAAATGTTGGATTTTTGTTCAAAATTAAGAGTTCAGTTGAACACGCAAAAAGAAAATAATACATGTGGTAAAGAATGGAATGCTTCCATATGCAGAAAAATGTATATTCTTTTGTTTAAATAACTATAAAACAAAGGGATATATAGCCCAATGTACATCGGCACAAAGAAATGTTATACTTTAAAGTAAGTAACTTTATAGTAGAAGAGAGATATTTATTCCAAACAAAAGCAAAATCACAAAAACCCATTTATGTGAAGTTAAAGTAAATAAAGGATTATTTTTATTTCAGAAAACAATTGAAATTCTTACCATATCACTGCCATTTCTTATTCAACTTTACAGAATTTAGGAGGGCAGTATAGCTGTATAAATGAGAAAAATCTTGGGTAATATTCATTAAATGTCATTGAAATACATTTGGTTTTTTCCATGTCTTAGCAAACCGGTACTTGCAAAAGATATATTTTATAATATTGTATGAATTGGTTTTAGTAATTTATATCATTTTAGCCCTAAGCACAGCACTTTAAGCTCACGGGCTTTAACTACGAACATAACTAACTAAGGAAATTATTCTGACATATCTCTTTGATATGTCTTTTGACTTTGTCAAAATATTTATAACGTAAATTAAGGGAGATTTGATTTTATGTCCGGGGATATAATGTCCAGCACATCTAAGGAACAAATTCGTGGTCAAAAGTACACGAAAAATACAGTCAAGGCTAAAATTCAGAGGAAAATTTCGCATAATAATTAATGTAATTTCTGAATAATTAGACGCTGAATTACGCATGTTACTATATAATTAAAAATTTCAAAAATAATCCATTAATTAAACTTTTAAAACATCCGGATCTTCTTTATCAGATTATTTATTTATTTATTGTGCCGGGTATATTATGTACACGATATAATTTATCATGTATGAAATGTAATTAACTTTAATTATGCTTTAGAGTTTTATTTTATGTAAATTGCACGAGGGCTGATTCTTGTTTTCCTATATTTGAATACCAAAGAATAACAATAATTTGTTGGAAACATAAATACTTTCAACAACTTTTAAAATGTAATAATAATATCTGATAGATAAAGTTTGTACGCGTCCTCCCTAAAAGTAAGAGGTGGTTTCTCTAATCGCCTCTAACTTTTAGGGAGATATCATTAGATATAATATAAAAAAAGGATCCTAAATTATTGAACAACGATGAATTAAATTCTGAATTTATCGGTTAGTGAGAAATAAACTAAAGATATAATTATTTTAAATTTTTGAAGAGAAGATATGTAAATGCAAAAGAAATCATATTACGTAGATGAGTGTACCAAAATACAGGAAAATAAGGATATAATAACGATAGATTTTTTCACACAAATTGGAAAGAATTCGAGCTACAAATAACTTAACAGGATATAGCACACAAATATCTTTTATAGAATTGAGTAGAGTAACGACGGCGGCGACACACCAAGATAAAAATTGATGAGCATAAACCTAGAAATGAACCGGTGGTGACCTTCAGCATACTAAGCATGAGCTCAACCACTGAGCTATCCCACTGTAATGAATCTTCCTGCATAAAACTTTCTATTTAAACAGTAAATATCTATTTACATATTTAAATTATAAATAATTATCTTTTTTAAATTTTTGGTATAACTATGTAGTTATTGATAATTGTAATTTGGATTATTTAAAAAATTTAATCTTTTCGTAGTAATAAAACTACCAAAAATTTAAAAATTGAATTTCTAATAGATGTACTAGGTACAGGTACTAATTGAGTACTTTACAATTATAAGCGTTAATTCTCGGTCTAGTTCTGTTGCCGTGAATATTTGGCTCTCTAGATTTGTAGAATAAGATTGAAAGCTTGGATTCGGGAATATGTATCAGTTACGGCAGAGAAGAATCATTCTCCATAACGAGAAGAATCATATAGCTCAGTTGGTAAGAGCACCTGTACGGATTAATAGGAGGTCCCGTGGTTCGATTTCCGGTGCGGGGGTGTATTTTTCTCTTATGTCTCCCGTAGTTATTGATAATTGTAATTTGGATTATTTAAATAATTATCTCTCAGCTCTTTTTTTCAACCATATTTATTCTGCCCGTTGCCACGGGCTTAACGGCTAGTATGATATAACACAATTTAAAGACATATGCTTATTATAGTGGTGCGCATAGCTTCCTCATCTTCTTATTACAGGAAAATATAATATAGAATGAGTATAAAATAAAGTAGAATTAAAAATTGGGTTAATTCATCTTAAATTTCATCAAAATAGAATCAGTGAATTTCATGAAAATGTGTGTTCCCAAAAATTTTAATATCACGGCGAAATTATCCCGTGTCTGTCTTTCGGTCTTACCAAACGAGACCAAAAATAATCTAATCTCTGAAACACCATTTCGATTGAGAACATTAGATAGAACCAAAAAAAGAAGAAAAAAAAAAAATTATTTAGACTAATTACAATGCTTCCGTTTTAGGAAGTATTAGAAGTGGTTTGAGGAGTAAAAAAAAAACCGGCATATGACAGTTGTGTAAAGCCTAGCAATAAATATTGAAATAGTAATATTGGATTAGTAGTTATATGTAATAAATAGGAATGATATAAAACATTTTGATAAATCTCGTAGACAAAAAAACAAAGCATTGAAAAAAATAAATACCATTATATTTCATTTTAACCTAAAATATTGCATATGCACTATACTAATTAGTTAGAACATTATTTTAATGATCTCATTTAAGACAAATTATTGTAACGCAAACATAGAACCTTTTCTAACAATAGAAAAATTGCCCCTGAAATAAGTTGTAAGATAGAAAATTGTTTTCAAATAACTTTAATATTTCAATTAGTTTTCAATAAAAAGGCGAAGAATGTTAAAAATAAATGATCGAGGATTTTAGGTTATCATAAGCCATATGTTTACAGAGAAAACCTATTAAAATATTCTGGCAACAAAATATATTTTCAGTTGCCCTGTATAAGAGGTTATTAAAGCCAAGTTGGGTCTATAGAGGAGGAGGGGAGCTATTCTATAGGCTGCCTGCGGGGGAGGGAGGGGGAAGTGAGATTGTATTCAAACCTTGGAAGTAGTGTATGTAGGAGAGCTCTAAGTGGAATGAAAGCTTGCAAAAGGGACTATATTGGACCTGTTTTTCGTTTTACCGAGATTTTTTGGCCTGCCATTTTGGTTGATGTGAAGGTTTGAGAGAGAAGGTCTGGTAGCCTGAATTCTAGCTTTCCATCTCGCTCCCTGTATTCCCAGAATGCTTTAGAATTATTAACACACGTTTGGTTGAAGGGGAATAGAGGAGGGGGGGGGGGGGTCCAATCATCTCCGACGGAATTCACTCACCTGCCCTCGTGAAACCCATTCCCTTCATTCCAAGTCCGAAACTATTATTGAGTTTAAATTGAATATTATTGAATTATAAATTGAATTTATTTTTGACCAATGACAGAGGAAATAACAAAAAATGAGATGAATGTAAATTAAAAAAATCCAGTAGAAAATACTGGAATGGAATACAAATGACCAAATGTCGGACCGGTACATTCTCGATGAAAAAAGTATACTAATAATATTAATTTCATTTTTGTAGCTGACCTGCTTCGTTAAAGATGAGGAAAATATTATTTAACAAATAAAATATTTTCTACTTCATTAACCCCCCCCCCCCCTCAAGTATATATAAAATGAATTTTAAATACGCTACTATTTTATATTAAACATAATAAATAAAATATTTTAACAGGTATAAACTATATTCTCTCATTTTGTACGAATTAAAATAAAAGCTCCTTTTTTACATAAATTTAACTGTTTTATTAAAGGAAATAAGAAAATAAAAATAAAAACAATTTCATTACCATGGTGGTAATAATTAATAAGATAAACTGAGAAAATATTTTATTCCATTTTAGAAATAAAGACACTATAAAAATTGTATTGCTTCTGAGCTTACCGATGGTAACGGAAGCATTTTGTTCACTTTTGAGAATGAAAAAGTTTTATGTCTCCGATATTAAAAATTTAAAGACAGAAATCCCTTTCAGACATCAGGGAACATTTTAGGTTCCGTGTCTGTCTGTCTGTGTCCGCGAATCATGAAACGTGCGACATAACTTGAGTAAATGTCTTCAGATTTTGATGAAATTTAGTAGACATGTTTACTTTACCAATGCCAAGAACCAGTTTGTTGGACAGCGTTATCCGCCTAAGCGTTCACGCGTAACGCTCACGTAAACCTGAACTTCAAATTTAAAATTGGAATTTTAAGCAAGGAAAAAATCAAACTTCATCTATTTAATGAGACAAACATTTTTTTAGTAAAACCAACAGCGACACCGCTATGAAGTGTTAAAGATTTCTAAAACTATAAATAGTTTTTATACAATAAACAATATAACAATGAAGTAATATAACAATAATGTTAATGTTAATATAACAATAAAGTGCATGATAAGATGCGAGGAAGCTATAAGCCACACTAATTGGCAGTCTATTTTTGTTTACATCTAATCTAGTAGTTCCTTTAAACAGAAATTTATTAACTTAAATCAGTTACTAGCCGGTGCGCTTCGCGCACCTTATCCGTCTAGAAGTCAGCGCTGTGTGTAAATAATAATTGAAACAATATAATTAATATTTCTTTATTGTTACTTATTTTAGTAAAAGTAGGCTATATTATTTTTTTAATGAATTATCAATTATTCTGTTTCATACTACCTTCAATTTTCAATTTTAGTTATAATGAGTCAATGTACCAAATTTAAGATCTATAAATCCACTGGAAGCTAAAATAATAGTATTTGATAAAATCCAAGATGGCGGCCATATGTTGAAGTGAAAGTACCTTTAATTTTCTTCTTTAGCTACCACAAGTCTATGTACCAAATTTTAGATCTCTAGGTCCACTGGAAGCTGAGATAATAGAGTTTTATTAAATCTAAGATGGCGATTATAATTCAATATGGCGGCCATATGTTGAAGTAATAGTACCTTTAATTTTCCTTTTTAGCTACCATAAGTCTAAGTACAAAATTTCAGATCTCTAGGTCTACTTGAAGCTGAGATAATAGAATGTGAATAAATCCAAGATGGTGGCTATAATTCAATATGGTGGCCATATATCGAAATGAAAATGGCCGCTCTTTTCTATTTATGGTAAACTCTAGCTATGTACCAAATTTTAAACCTCTATGTCAATGGGAGGTAAGAGAATTAGTAATGAATAAATCCAAGATGCCGGCTATAATTCAATATGGCGGACACATATCGAAATTAAAATGGCCGCACTTTTCTATTTATAGTACACTCTATCTGTGTACAAAATTTCAAATCTCTGTGTCAATGGGAAGTTAGAGAATTTTTGATCAGTCAGTCACTGTCACTCTTAGTTTTATATACATAGATTATTTTTTTATTAATTAATTTAATTGGTTATGCATGTATTTAATTCAATCTGCCAATCCGTCATACTTTAAAAAAATATTTATTAATGTTAATTAGAAAGTGTATGTTATATGTAGTATTAAATTTAGTTTGCTTAGTTGTAATGATGTTGTAATGTTTCGCTTGTTTGTAAATTGCTTAACTTGAGGATTTTTCAACAAAGAGGAGTATTTTGCTTTCGTACTTCATAAATAGAATTATAATAAGGATGGAAAATGGAACTGGATTTTTTTATTTAATTATTCAACATCCCCTTTAGCACACGAAAAAGTTCCATTCATATCATGAAAGAATATTTCATGAGATGAAAAAAAGAAAAAGGGAATTTTAAATTATACTTTTAATCAAGGTTGCTCTGTAATTGGACCCTTCAACTTTACAGATTGAATGGCCAAGTATTGGAATCTTCGAATAAGTTTTCTCTTTCTCCCAGAAAAATAAAAAAGTCTAAGTCCTTTGCTAAAAGTCAAACATTTTCGGACTTTTAAAAGTATTAAAAAATACTTTTGATAAAAGGCCAGTAAACTATTGAGCAATCTTTTATTTGAGGCTTTTCTCCCCCGTTATTATTGTTTTGTGTAGGTATGGGGGCGTCTATGGAGGTCATCTCAATGGATAATAAAAATAGTCTCTCCACGTTAACTGGCTAATTTATTTATTATGAATTACATAGCAGCTTTCAGCCTTCATAAGGCCATCATCAGTGCCTCAGTAACAAACAAAAGTTAGACTAAGTACTGAAATCTATGCAATAATTAGAGCGAAACACAGAGTAAGACTTTAAAAGCTCAACTGAGTTACGTAAAAGATCCGGTTTGCAATTAAGAATAGGAGTGGCGTATACGTTATATATAGCATGCGGTGACTGCGGCGCTAAATATATTGGACAAACGGGCCGTAACTTTAAAACCAGAGCAAAGGAACACTTACAGCAAACTAATAGTAGGTTTAATTAGCACCTTCATGAGTATGGTCACTCACATGAACGCTTAGCCCAAGATAGGTTTCCTCCACTTCGCACAGAAAGGTCGTAATCTAGATTCGCTAGAAAATCTGGAAATATTAAGAAGTATACTTAGAGTGGGGGAGAAAAATATCAATGAGAGGGGTGATGGATCTTCGCTGATAAGTAGCTGCAATGCATGTCCGTATTAGTCTATCCTTGATCTCCGACATGAAGTAGACTGGACTCACTTATTAACTTTTCTTTTGTATAATGTAACTCTACTTCTTCCACATTCCGGTATGCTATTTTTATATAATCCCGCTTTCACTTATTTATTTATTTATTTATTTTCGTCTTGCTTTATTTTATTTATTTATTTTTATTCTTGTTCGTAGTGTTTACGTCTGTTTTGGCGTTTTTGATTACTTTGTAGTTTTATTTTCTTATACAAGTTTCATTTTTCTTGTTTCGGGTTGTTACCTCTTATTTTTATTTAACACTATGTATTTGTATGATTTATTTTTTATTTATTTATTTATTTCGTGTAACTTTTTATAATTTATATTAACTTGTCATTGGTTTAGTAATTTATTTGATTGTTTGTCTTTAATTATTTTGTTTTTATTATGATACTTGCCTCTTTTTATTTCTTGACAGTTTTATGTATTTCTGCGTGTTTCGCTCTAATTATTGCATAGATTTCAGTATTTAGTCTAACTTTTGTTTGTTCTTAGGAACTGATGATGACCTTATGAAGGCTGAAAGCTGCTATGTAATTCATAATAAACAAATTAGCCAGATAACGAGGAGAGCCAATTTTTATTATCTATTGTTTTATGGATTTTATCCTAAGCTTTTTAAAAAAAAAAAAAAAAAAATCACAATAATAATTTTTATAAATTAAGTACGAGAAATTTTTATCTAACAAGTATTCTAATAAATAATAATTCATAAAATATAATTGCTACTGATATTAGCAATTCATTCAACACATTAACTAAATAGCACACATAATAAATTATTATTATACAACCGGACTCAACATTAGTATTAAAAACTCATTAAATTATTGTTCAGTCCTGTGACCCACTTANAAATAACACTTCATTAAATGTGTCTATAGTTGAACCCTGTTCAATTCGTTTACTAATTGATAAAAAATCGAATTATAATCGGCTTCTTAGAATTGTTGATTGTATGTTCAAATGATTTACTGGCCTACTCCATTTAAAAAAATATAAAATACATCACATCACTACACAAAAACTTCTACTTTGATCGGGTTGAAATTTTACATGCCATTTTTAGTTGTACTTTGGGCGATATGTATAAATTTTTATTAAAATCGTTACGTTATTAACGTAAGATATCAGTAAAAACGTTATTTTCTCAATTTTAAATGTTTAGGTCCGCTTTTATAAAATTCGCGATCATTAACATTCCACGAATCATTAATACCATTAACCCCAGTCCTGTAATAACCCTGGCAGTTGATTGGGACTAAAACCCAATAGAAAAAAAAATCATAGCGGTGTCAGTGTTTGTTTTACTAAAAAAAAAAAGTATTTAAAAAATTTGAAGCTTATGTTTACTCAAACGATGCGCGCGGCCACTTGGGCGTATAACTTTGTCCAACGAACTCGTCCTGGTAAAATCGCATTGGTAAAATGAACATGTGCACTAAATTTCAACTAAATTGGTCATAATTTATTCAAGCTATCGTCATCGGTCGATTTCGTGGCGGTTGGATTTGTGATGGTCATTTTGTTCGGATTCATTCCCGGGCACCAGACGCTGTAATGTACCATATGGAACTTCGTTCCAAAAAAAACTCTGTGCATTTTTATATATTTTAATTTAAATGTACTAAAACCACGAAATATCCACTGAGATTTTGTTACATAAAGGAGTTTCGCCGGGTGGAATTTGTTACCACTACTGTCAAATTTATATATTAGTGATGTAGGTTGGTTATCAGTTATTTTATGGAGAGATGAAACGAATAAGTCTTATTACGACGATCTAAGGGTTATATCAGACTCCCCCCTTTTCTCTCAACAAAGCCTCTCAATCCGTAAAGAATGTTGCTCAAATTATGACTTCATAATAATTAAATAAAATAAATTGGTAAATAAACTATTTTATCAAGTATTGGAGTAGAATATGTAGAAAACAGTTTTGACCCGTATAAATATAGGTACTAAAATCAGCTTCCGCTGTGGTAGCCACTATGATGCTTTGAGTTCCCAAATCTATATTTATAAACAAATAATTGTCAATTTAAGTTACAAAGAACAAAGTGACATACTTATTATTTCCTAACTGAACGAGAGACTCAACCGATTCGAGTGATTGTGTTTGTGACGTGGTTACGAGCAAACGCGTTATTCGATAACTTAAAAAAAATAGTTTTACTCGAAATAAAACACTAAAGTTTTAATCATATCTAAAGTTAACCTTTAAAAGAACCATTCTATCAAGACTTTTTAACCTAGTTTAAAAAATTCACCCACTGGCTATTGTGGCAAATTTTCTCGCCTTTTTCTTATGAAGTTCCCTTCCAAGTAAATATTTGACTATGATTTGGCTTTCAGTTAGCTGATAGGTAAATTTACTAGGATAGTCAGATTACCTTTACTTGGTCTTTCACTCCTTCATCTGGTATAACCTAATGTCTCTGATAGTAATTCTTGTTTACAGAAAGGTAAAGCGAATGCCTAAAACTTGTTTTTTCCACACGTTGACTGCCAAACTGTAAGACAAAAGCTGGTTTGGAAGAAACAATGTCTTATTTTTTCCTTCTGAGCGACCCCTGTTATTTCCAGATAGAGCACAGGTATAAGGCCATACTAGTTTTTCTGAAGGTGTCATGTTGATTAATGATATTGGCCGGTCTGTGTGTAACCCAAGCAGACACCCAGATCCAAAGCAATTTGATAGGTTTTATTGATAGATATTTGCCATCAAGGTGAGATTTCAACGTTTTCTTCTGCTCGCGATGTGAAGCCAACGGACAAAGTAAAAGCGGATAGATTTTACTCCTCCATCTCAAGCTTAAGGCTTTCTGTAAAAGAAAATAATTTTAACCTCTTTCAAATCCCTAATAGTCATTTACCAATCTTTTTCGCATCTGATTCAGTGTACCGTGAAATTGAAATAATTATGTTTCTTATTATTCTTCCTACGTTTGAACAAAATATGTACGCCTAGTATAATTGTCAATATCTATAGTAATAATATTAGTTTATAGCAATATCAATGGAAAAATAACTTTTTCGAACTAATAAAAACAATAGTATATTATGTTACTAGGCTGTGAAGTGAGTTTTTTCTTTACCGCGGCAATTACATATAATTACATAATAGCAATTACATATAATTACATAATAGTAAATATTGCCAAGGTAAAGAAAAAACATTTCACAGTCGCGTGGCATATGCTATTTTTTCCGAGGTAGCAGTCAATGAAAAAACATTAAATATTAATAAATAATCATTATAATAATAACAAATATTAGCACATACTTAAGATTTAAAAAAAAAACACCTTAAAAAGAAGTTACACTATAAGAAAAGATAAATAATACGAATTGACATCTAGCGGAATTAAATCGTACTAAGCATTTCTACAAAGACTGCAGCGCTAATAACGGAAGTTTTGATAACTGCCAGGAGTAGGTACAGTAAAAAAAAAAATCTTTACAGCTAGGAGTAATAAAAAGATTTTTTAAGTCCACGTAATGAAAAAATGGATTTTAGCTATGTTTTTTAGGCTCTAAAGTTACTATTTTACAGCCTATCACGGAAAAAAACATTACTTATACGGCACTCTCATATAAGAATCAAAGAAACGTCCTTTTAATAACATCAATATTAATGTGCAGTTCAATGTTAAGCTGATATACATATATCCTTAATAAATTAACAAAATACGCTAATAGGAATCTTTTAAACTAGGTGTGCAATGCTTGCAATCTTGAGCTGAGCGGGCATTTTAATAATATTTATTTATTTATTTAATTTTTTCCTATTTTACCAATAGAATGACCCCTCATAAACAAATATGACAAAAGTTGACATACAACAATAAATGTACTCTTAAAGAGCTTTCCAACGACATGCATCTTGAAGGGCATATACTATTTTAACTTTTGTACCCCGTACCCCTGTGCAATTGGGACCATTTCAGATTTTTACATTCCTGTGGTTGGTTACAATGACCATGCCGAATTTTGAGCGGATCGGCTAGACCGTTCAGGGGAAAACTTTTGTACTTCGTATCCCGTACCCCTGTGTACCAATTTGGACCATTTCAGATTTATACCTTCCTTTGGTTGGTCACATTAACTGTACCGAATTTTGTGCGGATTGGTTCAGCCGTTCAGGAGTCAGGAGAAAACTTTTGTACTTAGTACCTCGTACCCCTGTGTACCAATTTGGATCATTTAAGATTTATACCTTCCTATGGTTTGTCACATTAACCGTACCGAATTTCGTGCGGATTGGTTCAGCCATTCAGGAGGATAGTTTTGTACCCCGTACCTCGTACCCCTGTGTACCAATTTAGACCATTTCAGATTTATACCTTCCTGAGGTTGGTCACATTAACCGTGCCGAATTTCGTGCAGATTGGTTCAGCCGTTCAGGAGAAAACTTATGAACCCCGTACCTCGTACCCCTGTGTACCAATTTGGACCATTTCAGATTTATACCTTCCTGTGGTTGGTCACTATGACCGCGTTAAATTTTGTGCAGATCGGTTTAGCCGTTCAGGAGGAGTATGCATCATAGAAAACGCAAAGTGTAGTATAAGAGCTTCGCTTCGCTCAGCTCAATAATTTACATTTATGAATTCAATAATTTATTAATATTTATATGAACATTAAAAAAAATAACTCTGGACATAATATGGAGCAGTGACACAATTTACTCTACAAACAGTTTTGATTTCCATTGATACATTGAATTAAACTAGTTTTGTCTCTTACATTGAATTAAAAAGAACATGTCACAAAAGCTTCATGTGGCTGTGCCGCAGTATGGACAGAAAACCTTGATTGGTATCTGGTGGTGAAAATCTATTGTTCGTTTGATTGGCACTTACCTAACAACTGTCACCAGGAGGAAAAAGGAAGAGGGACATTTATTGGACATGTCCACTGAGGGAATATTGGATGGAATTCCAGCAAGCAACGGAATGAGACCTCCCTAATTTTCTACGGACGGATATTTCTTTTTTATCTAGAAGGAAATTTTAAACCGAAGTCCAGATCGAATTTCCATATAGTCTCTTTTGAATTACGTATTACCTTTAAGTGTGATATGGGCAATGAAAATTATTATAGACTCGAAAAATGTTTTAAAAAACCACTCTGGGTTTTTTAAAACTTTTATTTGAAACCTATACCTTTAAAACTTTATGAATAAATTATTTCCAAAAATATAACAGTAAAAGCTCTGCGTCTAGAAAACAGACTTCACCTTTATTTTTATTTTAAATATACAAATATATTATATTTCTTTCATATTAATTAAACACTTAAACCAACCACTAAAATGTGTAATGGAATTCTGGTGTTTCACTGAATGGATTGGAAAACTGTTTATAACTTTTATGAAAATGAAAATAAAAAATTGTTATAAATACTTAAAATGAGATATACAGTGTACTTTGACCAAGATAAAGTATCTGAGAGGAAAAATTATCTTATTTTTGGGTTTTCGAAAAAAAAGTCAATCTTTTTAAAAACTCCTAATGTTCTTAACCTCTAAAAATATAAAATTTTCTTGATCTTGTGTACAGGGTGTTCTGTTTCTTGAAAACTTTAAAATATGACCAAGAGCAATATGGTATCGAAAAATATTGTTTAGAAAAGTGGTTTGGAACTGCAAAAGACGTATAAATATTAAATATTAATTTATTTATAAAAACAAAATAAAATACTTATCAATCAAATAATAAGATAATGTAATAAAAAAAATATATCATCACAAGTAATTAATAATTGTAATCTTAACATCTAATTAAGTATCATAAAAAATTAACAAAGTTAAAAAATAAAATAAAAGAAATGATCATTTCTAACCGTAATTTCTAAACCGTTGCACAAAAAAAAAAAAAAAAAAAAAAATTTAAAAAACAAAAAAAAAAAAAAAAAAAAAAAAATATTTGTATAAGAGTTAACATATGAAAATGTTTAAAAAATATCAAGTAATTTAACAAACAACTGCAAATATTTGACATTAACCTATTTGCTGATAATACATAAACTATTTGTAGTCATAACAATTATCACACTTGTTTATCATAAAAATCTTAAAAGATTTATTTGTTGTAGTTAGCTTATTGCTTATTATTAGAAAACAAACTGAAATTTATTATTTCATAAAATTAACTAAAATTTAATAATTTATAAAATAAATTAATTTTTATACGTTTTGCAATTCTGAACCGCTTTTCTGACTATTATTTTTCGATACTATCAAAAGTAAGGGTAGTTTACTCTTGGTCATATTTAAAGTTTTCAAAACACAAAACACCCTGTACACAAAATAAAGAAAATTTGATAATTTTTAGAGATTTAAGAACAAAGAAGGGTTTTTATAAAGAATGCCTTTTTTTCGAAAACCCAAAAATAAGAAAATAGTTCCTCTCGGATACTCTATCACTGTATATGATTTTAAACACAAAATAATAGGCTGTCAATTAGGGTGGAACATTGCTTTATCACGTCCTATCACGTACTTTAACTTATTTTTAGCTTTTATAACCTAATATTGTCTAATTTATTTACCTCAGAGTAAGGAATGGGTAGAGGGAACAATACTATGGAATCGGGGTCCCAAAAAATGGTTCATTATGCTACACCCACTAAACCTCCCAAGCGGCAGATTAGTGAAACAGTATCGATATCTCGATAAAAACTCGAAATTTATCTGATGTCAGCTGATAAGGATAAGAATAATGTGATATTTTCCTACGACATTTAATATTTAAATACATTTTTCTTTATAAATACATATATGTACTTTAATGTTTGTTGTTAACCGTATTAAATATCTAATGGCAGTTCCGTTGACAATAACATGTAATATTTCCTAGATAACCTAAAGCAATCTTTATATTAAAACAAAATCGTCTCAACAAAAGCAATCTCATCCAATTTTTCTCTTAAGCCGGCTTTGCATCTTGCGATTTGTCGGTGCAATCTGAAGGAACGATAAATCGCATTATATATCGTTGCAACCTGGGAGCGTTTACACCACACCGATTTCTTACCCCGATCTCCGACCCAATCTTTCTTTTTAATTTACTTTACGTAGGGGGTTGGCTGGGAGGTAGTACAACCTCCCTTTACACGCACCGACTTGTCGACCGATCTCAACGATTGAATAAGTTTTGATTCGATCAACAACCCAACCCCAACCCCGATATCGTTATACAATTTCCATTTACACCTTACGATATATCGGTGCGATTTATCGTTCCGACCAGATTGCGCCGACAAATCGCAAGGTGTAAAGCCGGCTTTACATGTTTGATATTTTGACATGTTTGACATTTCGGTAATAAAACAATCAAACAAAGCACAAGATGAGGTTAAAGCCTCGTCCAGATTGCCGAACCGAACAGAGAAACGAGCCGAGCATTTGTCTCTGCGCAGGCGCCAAACGATCAAACTATGTTCGGCTCCCCGATCCGGTTGTTGTCGGTATTTTGCCGAAACATCAAAGGGATGTTCGGTTCGGCGTTTTGGTAGTGTGGACGGACGCACGAACCGAGCCGAGCAGGCGTGAACCTACCTGTAACCTTCACCAATTAATGCAGTTTACATACATCAAAAAACAAAACAAATTGATCATTTTTTTTTGTCTGTTATCATTTTTTATGTTCGCCCGTTTGTTGTGGATCGTGCTGATTTCGGCCTTTCCGATGTTCGGCTAGGGGTGTTTAAATTGACACTAGAACGCCGAACCGAACATGCTCGGCTCGTTTCCCGTGTTCGGATCGGCAGTGTGGACGAGGCTTAAAGGTTTTGTTGACAAGCTTCCGTGGTAGTCCAGTCAAATGGTGCACAAAAAGGGCTTGAAGTGGAAAGTTCTGGTTTAATTGTTTTTAGTGGTTTATTTTTGGTTTGTTTTTTGGGGTGCTGAACACGAATCTGAAGTTGTACAACAAAATTTCCCCCCGCATATAAAATAATATTTTTAAGTGTTAAAACTATTGTTTTCATATGTCATTTTATGTTTTTAAATGTGTCAACTTAGACAGTTTGTTTACCGTCTTCCATAAAAATTATTAATATTTTTACTTCGTTTTTATTAACTTAGTTTCTTGTTTGTATGTTTGTTTGTTTGTCCGGTACAAATCTTGCAATCGAATTTTAACCAACATCCCGAGTAGCTAGACATTTGAAACTTTCAGAACAGATCAGAACATGATGACAATGCTTTTAGAGGTCGACCAAGAAGTCATGAACACGGTAGAAACTGAAAGCTTAGCTTTGTTTAAAGTCGGGACTTCCGAGTATTGCCGAAGTCAGTATAGTCGGGTGCTATTCTATTTTGTATGAAATGCGCAGTTATGTCAAATATCACGAATAACAACAGTAAGGTTTCCAATCTGTAAGGTTTCCTGTTTTGTTTGGTTTTATACAGTACGAGTTATAGTCACAAATTTCCTAAACGATTTTCGTACGATCCACAAATCTACGGGATGATGCAAATACAAAGGACGCTACAATTAACGGGGTTGGAAATCAAAAGTAACAAATCAAACTCAGAAATAAAGAGGAATAATCAATAAATAATAATATGAAGATATTATCGTATAGCTGAAGTGATTTCTTATCAGGTACAGTGTTGCCCGTAGCAAAAAATATAGAAGTTAAAAAAATAAAATGATTAATAACCAAAGAACAACACTGTTTTTTGACAGTGGTTTATTTTATTAAAAACTGACTGTACATGACGACACTAGCGCACTCCTCAGATTTCCATGACTTCTTGGTCGACCTCTAGTAATTTTTCAGCAGAATTTAATTCGTTTTCAGTAAATTTGCTGCATGGAAAGTTAGTTCGGAAAAAATCCGCATGTTATTTTATTTGTTTTGTCATATCCCCAATATTTACAATCCTTCATTTTGACAGATTTCAAATTAAAGATTTTTTGAGAGGTAAACATTGAATGACAGCAAAAAATAATAAGTAAGCCAAGTAAATAAAAAATGAATTAATTGAATTAAAAACGTAGTATATAAAAAGTTCTTTTTATCTTGTAATTTTTTCTTGTAATGTGGGATCGTTTTAGATCAATATAAGTGTTCTCGTTAAGAGGTATTTCTTGGTTTTTTGTATAACTTTAACAGTTTTCAGCTTATAACTTCAAAGAAATCAATAAGGGAATGCAATCGATTGAGGGTAAAATGGAAAAACACGTAGTTATGCTATTTATTACCCTAATTGTCAAAATTTGACCCCTCTTATA
>KZ653136.1:59657-70702 GCA_001010745.2 Gerris buenoi | reverse complement strand
ATTATTATTATATTGGTTTCTGTATTCTTCACCTTAGTTGTTTCTATGTGCAAAATTTGGATAAGATTGAATGACGGGAAGTGGTTCAAAATTAGGGTAATAGGTGTGCGATGAAACTTACAAACCAAAGTAATATAAGACCAGTAAAAATCAAAATAAATTTGACAGATTAAAAAAAAAATTGGGGGAAACAATTAAACCAATTGTTGAATTGCTTGTTAAAGCATAAAATCAATAAAGTACGTGGATATGACGCGAGGAAGCTATGTGCCACACCAATTGGCAGTCTATTTTACTTTTCCTCACAACCTATTGTAGTAGGAAAAGTATTGTTTTTTAGGAATTAAGACCTTTCCGTTTTTAAGACCTCTTGAGTTGTTTTTAGCATGACGTCTGTATGTATGTGTGTGTATTATCATCGTAGCGCCCAAGGTGTTGAAACTAGAGAGTTGAAACTGAGCAGAAAAATCAGTCCTTATTTGTAGTGGTGCCGCCCGGAAAATCAACTTCTTCCGCCATCTTAAACCCAGTTTGCTGAGTAGCAAAAATTTAAAACAAATAGTAAATAAATCGAAAATGGTCCTGATCGAGTTGAAATTTGGCATGAATGTACCTCCCTATATGACAAACAACCCCACCAAATTTCATTTTGATATTGGCCGCCATTTTGAAGTTATCAATATTTGAATTTTTTAACTTTGACGGTTAATAATTCCGAAAGTATAAATAGGTTTTTGTCATATAGCATATCGTTGGAATCGGAAAAAATTAAGGAACAAATATAAACATGCCTAAAAGTTAAAATAAGCAAATATAAAAATTAGTTTAAAAGTTATAAGCGAATAAAATTATTTATTAGTGCGATAATTTTGATGACGTCAAAGTTTGTTTACATCTGTCAAAATACCGCCAAACTAATTAAGAGTCCGCGGGAGTGAGTTGTGTTGACACCTTCTCTCAAGAGATAGCGCTGCTTTTCACAAGTATTTTTCCACCTCTTGTTTATTTTGGGAGGAGAAGGAAACGCCCACATTACACCTCTCTTTATTTTGACATAACGTCGGCCATTGCATTATTCTAAAAATAAATTTAAAAAAAAAATAAACAGAAAGGTATAAACATTAATTTCTATAATTTATGTCACTTAACAGAAATATTAAGAAAATTGAGATTTTAATTGATAAAATATTATTATAAATAAGAATTTAAATGAATATATTAAATTCAATAATATGGATAACACAGTTCTGCAAAAACGCTTCAGAATGAAAATGTCCTATCCTGAAGTATTTTTGTCCTGAATCCAAATCTGAAGTCAAAATTTCTCCTATACGTACAGTTTTCCCGGGATATGCACCTAAAGTTTGAAAAAATTGTGTTTTGGATGTTTTCGATCTAATTTTTCGCCAAAAATATTTCGAAATAAATATATATTGGGTATTTGGTTATCTTCAAACCCTGAAGAACACGAATCTAGCGTAAATAAAAAAATCGGCTGACCTTACTTTTTTAAGAGAATTGTAAAATAAGAAATAAAAAATAAAAAAATCGATTTTCCCTTATAACTAGGCATTGTATTTCTATGACTTTTTCAATCATACATCAAAAGTTTTGTGACTATTTTCTGACTTTATTCCAGAGAAGTACAATTTAAGTAACACTAATGGGGGGGGTTAGCTATCAATTATTTTAATTTAAGGATATAATTGAAAAAACANTATGTTCCAAAGTATTCTTATTACTAATTATCTTCCAAAGTACTCATCTTAATTTTATGATTTTGGTTGGTTTGTCGAAAGTAGCCCGCAGATAGCCCTATATTAATTTCAACTATCTTCGCTCTTTACTTTATTTCAGGTAATAAAAGCATGAAATCATTAAAGTATATGAAATTAAATTACAGAATATATTTAATTTTTTTTGCTTCCGAGCTTATCGAAGGTAACGGAAGCATTGTGTTCACTTTTGAGAACGGAAAAATTTAATGTCCCCGAATTTAAAAATTCCAAGATAGAATTCCGTTTCACACAATGGGAACATTTTTTGTCTCGTGTCTGCCTGTCAGTCGGTCTGTGTGTCCGCGAATCCTTGAAACTTTTGACGATAACCTGAGTAAATTTCGACCGATTTTGATGAAATTCGGTAGACATGTTCATTTTAACATTGCGCAGGACGAGTTCGTTGGATAACATTATCCGTCCAAACGTCCACGCGCAACGCTCGAGTAAATGTGAACTTAAAATTGAATTTGTGGGATATTAGGTCGGGGAAAAAAATCTAACTTCATATATTCAATGAGACAAGCATTTTTTTCAAATACATTTTTTTTTGTAAAACAAACAGCGACACCATTATGAAGTGTTAAAGATCGCTTAAACTATTAATAGTTTTTTACGCAATAAACAATGCATCAACATCAATAAAGTGATATAATAATAATATTAATATAACATGTTATGTTAATATAACAATATAGTTCATAATAGGATGCGATAAAACTTAAGCCAAACTAATTGAAATTTTATTTTGTTACGTTACGTCAATTTTGTTGTTAAAGAAAACAAAAAGAAATATATATCAGTCTCGTTAGAACACTTTGAGAGTCTGACTTTTTTTTACAGTAGTTGAAGTCCAAATCAAGAATCGTCACACGCACAAAGAGAGAGATTTTTTTTTTTTTTTAGAATCCGCAGTACTACGAGCGATCTCAGTACATCACTCTGAACAAGTGTACTGCCAAATTTCAGTTGCTTATGAGCAGTTGCCAAAACAATTGCTAATTTCCAAATTCCAAAGTCTTGTAAAAACGTATAATATAATGGCAAAAAAAATTGTTGAAGGTAAATCGGACCAGTAGCACCTGAGGTAGACCCAGGGCCGTCCCTAGAGGGGGGTCAACCGGGTCAAACTTACCCGATGGTATTTTCAATGTATTTATATGTTTACAGTCCGGTTTAGTGGCAATAAAATACATCATCTGAAATTTGTTTATGTGTGTTTTGAGAATATCAGACCCATAAAATATTTCAAAGTAGGCTTTTTAGCATTTTAAAAACATTATAAATAGGGTACTACTTAACAATACAGTGTGGCCTACGGACCCTCGTTGTGTGCTGACTAGCACTCACTTTATTTAAAATATGATGATTGGAAAATGTTTAACGACAAACTGCGCTACAAAACAATGTTCAGTGTTGTCTGGAACAGATTTCTGTTCAGGAATGATGATAATGCTTTCGTTTCAATAGAAAGCAAACATAATGAGATTATAAATACAACATATAAAATTAATCATTTTTAAGTTGTAGTTTTCAATTCTTGAGTAGTGAGATCTAAAAGGAATTAATCGCCAAACTATTGCGACATTCCTTTTCCTTGGATCATTCAAGATGTGTATGGGGAAAAAAGGTGGCCGCTGACCAAAAATTAACCCACAGAAGTTAACATTTGCTTCTTAAACTTTTTTTTATTAACCAGCATTCAATCTTCCGCTCATCTTGTATTTTTTTGTATGATTTAATCTTCTTTAAATTTTTTTCAATATTATATTTAATTTTTTTTAATTATTTTATATTGAATTGTTTTCATTTTAATAAGAATATTTGAAATTGTTTTTATTTCATTTGTCAAAATAAAAGGGTGAAAAACATCGGTGGGTGTGGCTTAAATTGGAAAATCAACAAATCAGAATTTAATAAATTGTATTTTTTAAAAAATCCGCTAGGGTCAGCACTTTCCTGATAATAAATATAAAAAAAGTTCCCATAAGATTACGCCTCACCAGCTTAATATTTTTTACCAAAATTCACACAATAACTCTTTATATAAATATAAATTTCCGCCTGTTTTTAAAATTTTGAAATTTATATTTTAATTTTTTTTTCTCTCACATTTTATTTTTTATCGAAAAAACTAAAAGCGATAAGAAAAAAGCGAAAACTGACAACCCTCTGGCTTTTCCCAAACTACACGCTTACAAATTTTCAAGTCTCTAGGTTTAATATTAAGAGGCGTGATTTTATGGCGCGTGTGTCGACCCCCGTTCCCGTGCAGCCTTAAATAAAATATAGGTATTAAAAATAAGTTTTTTTTTAAGAACGATAATAAATCAGTTAGTTCAGAACGGTCACCCATCCAAGTACTGACCACTCTCCTGCTGCGAAGCAGCAGGAGAGGCCTTTTAGTGGTCTCTGAAGTGAGGAAAAGTTCCGAGGTACCCCGTACCCGATTTNAAAAACACATAACAGTGGCGGTTTTGCCCACATTTTTATCATCCCCCCCCCCCGGTTTTTTTTACCCTCTCCCTCCTGGGATTTTCTATATATGTATTTTAATTCTCTAGGATAAAGTCAGAAAACAGTCACAAGACTCATTATTCATTATATAGGCGAAAATCAATTCTTGTTTTCCTATTTTTCAATTTTCTTAAAAATGTGGGGTCAGCTTTTTTTTACTTTAGATTCGTGTACTTCAGGGTCTAAATATAATTAAACACCCAATATATATTTTTTTTTTTACGAATTTTTTTAGGCGAAAAATTTGATTGAATACCCCCAAAACACAATTTTCCCGAACGTTAGGTGCATTGTCCGGGAATACTGTACGTACATAGGAGAAATGTTGACACCAGGTTCGCATTTATCGACCTCATAAACATAAAGTACAGATAAAATTTTCTTAGAGCCCGAAAATTCGTTAACTTTTGCAGAACAGTTTAATTTGTGCTGAAATAACTAGTAGTCCAGGAAATAGCGAGCAAAAAAAGTGTTTAACTAACATCATGCTAGAAATTTGTATACAAGTCAATCTTTTAGCGCCTTTTAAGAATGTGTGGTTGGCTAAGTTCGTCTGCGGGACATAGCTTGGCAGTAGGTGTGTGAAAAAAAAAACTGGTGACGAGCGGTCATGTCTCACCAATTATGGTGGTCAATGTAATTTTTATGATCCTGAGTACAGAATTAGTTAGTCGACCGAAAATCCAGTTGATGTTAGTTTGTCCTTTGACAGGGGATCACGTTTTTTTTTTGTTTTTTTTTTATGTTTTTTTTAACAATTACCCTATTTTTTTCAAATTAATACAATAAGCAGGATAAAATAGAACATTAAACTGACATGAAGTGTATTTCATTAGTTTATGATGACAATATATTATTATTGCATAAATTGATAAGTACTCGTATGTACCACTATTTAGCCTCTTCCTTTTATGTTATTAATAAAAGGACTTATACATAATAAAACTTTTATGTATGGTGGTTAGGAGAGTACACAGTACATAGCAGGTAGTTAGAGTAAGCGCGCAATACAATATCAGCATTGTCAATAATGATAGGAATATCCAGAACGCTCTTATTATAACTACCAATAACATCTGTTGGAAATCTGTTCACAAGGCCAGAGACCTTTTTGTATGTTTTAGAAATATTTTCCAAAAGTTTCGGATTTACATTAGTACTGATCTAGAGTATCTTACACATTTTTCCAATTCTTGGAAATGATGCTTTAGAAAACTAAAAAACTTCTTATAACTAGATTCAGGCTTTTAGTCTCTTTCTTGAAAATTCATTTTCTCTCAAGAGCAAACAGAAGAAAAGTAGAAACTAAAAATAAATTCAATAAGTTTATAGATAAACATTCATTTATATATTTCAGATTAAATTTTAATTTATTGTTTATGAAGCAACCGTAATTGCTTAAATACATTTTTAGAGTTGGAAGAAAACAAAATTAGTCAAGACAGAATTTGGGGATTACCACTATTAAAACATTTTGTAGCGAATAATGTGAGACATGTAGGAAAATTGTTATTGGTTGTCTACCTACTGGTATATTGTAATGATTTATCATTTTAGTTATTGCTTTTTATTTTTTTAGTTATGATATATAACATTTTTTAAAGAGTGTTCTTTAACACGATGAATACTTATTTCCTAGGATAGAAGACGAAATTATGGGAAAGCAAATTAAACTTCCTTACTACTTGGCCAAGATGTCAGCGAATCTGCTAAATATCAATATGATTGGCGAGTGTGTGTTACAGTGAGCGAAATCCTTGGATAAAATTATTTACAATCTCGACATCTACGATCCGAGTTAGTCCAGCTCGATATCTGTTTCATGTCAGTATATATTTGCTTCGCAATAACTCAAAGTCCCTTACCGAAAAGTTCTATGAAATTCATCTTTTCCCTTCAACCAATTGAAAAGTATAAGAACTAAATGGAACTTATTTATTTATTTTTTTTTTTTACTAAAAAGTTAATATTTGTTATTAATGATATGTGTTATTATTCAATATATTTTATTGATTTACTTAAAATCAATATTAAAAGAGTTAAAATCAGATATTTGATTTAAGGAGTGCTTGATAAGACAACTCAATCTTTTAATTAACGAGTCAAAATGAGGTATAGATTTNAGTCCCATATAAGTTTTAACCTTCTGCGCCCATTTGTTTCTCTTCAACATGCGCACAAACATACATTTATTTACAGCTATGTTCCAAAGTATTCTTATTACTAATTATCTTCCAAAGTACTCATCTTAATTTTATGATTTTGGTTGGTTTGTCGAAAGTAGCCCGCAGATAGCCCTATATTAATTTCAACTATCTTCGCTCTTTACTTTATTTCAGGTAATAAAAGCATGAAATCATTAAAGTATATGAAATTAAATTACAGAATATATTTAATTTTTTTTGCTTCCGAGCTTATCGAAGGTAACGGAAGCATTGTGTTCACTTTTGAGAACGGAAAAATTTAATGTCCCCGAATTTAAAAATTCCAAGATAGAATTCCGTTTCACACAATGGGAACATTTTTTGTCTCGTGTCTGCCTGTCAGTCGGTCTGTGTGTCCGCGAATCCTTGAAACTTTTGACGATAACCTGAGTAAATTTCGACCGATTTTGATGAAATTCGGTAGACATGTTCATTTTAACATTGCGCAGGACGAGTTCGTTGGATAACATTATCCGTCCAAACGTCCACGCGCAACGCTCGAGTAAATGTGAACTTAAAATTGAATTTGTGGGATATTAGGTCGGGGAAAAAAATCTAACTTCATATATTCAATGAGACAAGCATTTTTTTCAAATACATTTTTTTTTGTAAAACAAACAGCGACACCATTATGAAGTGTTAAAGATCGCTTAAACTATTAATAGTTTTTTACGCAATAAACAATGCATCAACATCAATAAAGTGATATAATAATAATATTAATATAACATGTTATGTTAATATAACAATATAGTTCATAATAGGATGCGATAAAACTTAAGCCAAACTAATTGAAATTTTATTTTGTTACGTTACGTCAATTTTGTTGTTAAAGAAAACAAAAAGAAATATATATCAGTCTCGTTAGAACACTTTGAGAGTCTGACTTTTTTTTACAGTAGTTGAAGTCCAAATCAAGAATCGTCACACGCACAAAGAGAGAGATTTTTTTTTTTTTTTAGAATCCGCAGTACTACGAGCGATCTCAGTACATCACTCTGAACAAGTGTACTGCCAAATTTCAGTTGCTTATGAGCAGTTGCCAAAACAATTGCTAATTTCCAAATTCCAAAGTCTTGTAAAAACGTATAATATAATGGCAAAAAAAATTGTTGAAGGTAAATCGGACCAGTAGCACCTGAGGTAGACCCAGGGCCGTCCCTAGAGGGGGGTCAACCGGGTCAAACTTACCCGGGCGCCGCGACAAGGGGGTCGCCGTCAGGCCCCCCATCTTAAACTAATAGGTAAATGGCAATGGGGGGGGGAGCGGGGGGGGCCACAGTTGACTTTGACCCGGGTGCCTGAACCCCTAGGGACGGCCCTGGGGTAGACCGTACTAAATATACAGAGGTTGGAGAGGCCCCCATACACGGTCAAACATTTTGCGCAAACATCATGTTTGTGCAAACATTTTGACCATGTATGGGCTGCTTGATGTTAGCGCAAACATGATTTTTAACTAAATTTCCCCGACATCAGGTTTGCGCAAACATTTTGCGCAAAATTTTGCACAAAATGTTTGATCGTGTAAGGGGGCCTTAAGATAGATATCAATAGCGAATATTATACCGTGTAGCCGTGTATTCCCAGTCCCAAAGTAACATAGAAGAACAGGTTTCCAACTGATCTGGCTCGACCTTACAGCGTAATCTAGGTCGATTGCAATTTAATGACATAAATGAAAATAACCTTATTTACCTGTCACTAGTCACCTTTTTTTTATCGGCTTAAACTAATTCTAGACAACTAATAATTGATTATTGTATTGTCATCAGAAATACATAATCTGAGCGATGTTTTGTTTTTTAGGTAGTACGAAAGTGGGTTAAATTAAACTTAGAGATTAAATTAAAATTAAAGCTAATTAAAAGCGTGTAAAAAGGATCTGCTAACGTTTCCCAGTGCACACCTGTGTGTTCACCTTTATTTATTATTCATTAGCAAGTGTCTAGACGGTTGAAATAATATGGGACCAGCAATAGTCTAATTATGACCTACTACCCAAATTTCATTTATATCAAAGTATTAATTATAAGAATAGTTCATTTAATTAGTAGTTTTTTAAGATATAGAGTTTGCTAATATAACCACAAACAAAAACAAGACCAAAAATGTTTCTAAAATTTAAATAGGATTTCCGTCCAGGAATTTTTGAAACTAAAGCCATAGAAAAAAATCATGAATGATAAAATGCTTCCGTTATCCTCGGTAAGCTCCAAAGCAAAAAAAAAAAACTAAAACAATGTTATTGTTAAAAAAATCAATCTCTTAATCAAACCACTATCAATTTTGTACTAAATTCTAATCATTCAAGACGTTTTATTAGTTTTCATAGAAGCTTTTGTAGATGGCTTTTGCAATACGAAGATGATGATTAAAAGTCAAAACGTGGAATATTTCAATCTAAAGGTCGGAGCAAAACGAATGTGAAAGATCAAAGTGAAATTGTGTAAGGAAAGGAAAGTCTAAGGAAATGAGACATGATGCAGACGGAATGCCGCGAGATGAATATCAAGACTAGAAGATGAAATATTATGAACTGAACTTCGTCCCTTTATTTAATATTCACGTAATGTAATGCCGTCCTTTTGAAAATATTCTCGTACAGACCAAATAAATTTCCTTTATGCCAAATTAAAATTTAAATTAGCAAAATATTAGTATTAGAGATGATATTAGTATATTTAGAGACGAGATGTCTTTTGAATTTATATAATGCATTTTAGATTCATAGAAATTATTTAAAATTAACCTTTGAATTTTATTTTGATGAAATTTACGAAGAAAAACATCTATTAACATCTATTTGAGTCGATGATTAAACTCTTAATCGATTCCATTGTAAACCTAAAATGATTTCTATGGATTTTTTTTTTCAAAAAACTTCCTCATGTTTGTCAATAATTTTCAAACTATGATAATCAAGTGTAAGTTTATTGCTTTAGCTAACATGATTTATAAACATTTCTTTTAATCTATTTACGTAACGCATGTAATGGTTTAAATTTTGGGTGCCGCTGCTCAAGTCGGAGGAGGGGTGAATTCCGTTAGTAAGGAAGAATTTATTGTAGATAACACTTGACACTTACACCTCGCCTACGGGAAATTTAGGGGAAGGAGTTGTAACGGGACGACGAGGGATCCCGGGAAGGATGAAAAGAATGAGAGAGAGGTGAGAGGGAACAATTAGGACGGATAAAGAGAGGAAGGGAATACCCAAATTATTAGGACAGAATGAGACAGGAATAATATAGATGAACAAGACACAAAAAGAAGACATAGAATTATGAAATATCTACATAATAAAACAGTTTGATTGACAAAATTATACACTTATAAAATCTCTCTCTAAAAAAAGAAGTAAATCCTACTAAAAGTAAAAGAAAAGAACAAGCCCATAGGTCCCCCAGGAAAATAATGTTAAAGAAGTACAAAAAAAAATTGTATTATTATAATTGTTAAGTGGTAGATCGGAGATGGGTCGATCGTCGTTTGGTCCCCGAAATCCACTTCTGTAGGGGGGAGAGGAGGTAGTACAAATAATTTAATATATTAGAACACCTGGGGTTACGTAGGTATACCAAAAGAATGAGTTGGGAGGTTCAAGTCCGAACTTCCCGAGTAGCTAGACATTTGAAAAAATTCTCCGGGGGAGGACCATATTTACAATCGTTATTTCGACTGGTTTCAAATTTATGATTTATGACACAAAATTTAAAAACGTAGTATATAAAAAGTTATTTTTATCGTACATTTATTATATTATTCCTTCCATTTTCATATGGGTTCTATTTATATATTTCTATACCTTTCAAAAAACGAAAACAAGGCTATTGAAAGAAACATTGCACCAGCTGCAACCTTTAACCATGTTATTTTCCTATATGAAAATCTTACAATATAAATAGTAGGTATTAAGTTCGTATATGCAGAGTTTGTAATTAAAATTTTTTGCTTCTTATTATTTTTAACAAGTTAATGTTTTTAATTGGAAATGGTACTGAAGATTTATTTTAATCCGTATTATATATTTACTTTTTCTCTTGAAGGTATTAAGGGTTAAGTTGAGACTGTTAACGAAGGTTCTTTTCTCAAATTTCTCAAAACTTTTTTTTTTTTTTTTAGAGAGGAAATTCTGACAAATACTCTGTTAAATTATTATTATTTTTTATTTTAATTATACAAGAAAAAACAATTAAATACATTTTAGAGGAAGCAGGAAGCAACAGTGAAGTATTTCTGACTATAACTAGGAGGTCAGGTCTTGTGTTCAACCCTGAGAAGTGAACTTTTTTCAATTCTCCCTAAAAAAAAAAAAAACCCCTTTTTTTCTCGGGAAATAGTTGAATTACGAAAATAAGTTGATGCTCTCACACCGCCATTCTTGCTTGGCTGGCAAAACACACACGCTCGTCTCTGATAATTCCTATATCTTATCTTCTTGAGCCGATTATAGGTCCAGAGTTGGGTGGGCATCGTCGGGCCCCTGATGAGTCGGTAGCGACGAAACGATGCAGGACATGGCGTTTTGCCGAGCCAACATCTT
>KZ653136.1:36630-54945 GCA_001010745.2 Gerris buenoi | reverse complement strand
TATATATATATATATATATATATGCGTGTGCGTGTGTGTGTGTTATTATGTAGTAGTGTCACGGCAGCATCCACTCACTTCGGTATGATTTGTTATTGCTAAGCTAAGGAGCAAATACATATATGTATGTAATGTAATAACAATAAATTAATAAACTTTATTTTCCTTTTTTTCTTCTACGTAGGGTTTAATTTTTTTAAGCCAAAGTCTTAACGGCTTGTATAATATAAAAAAAAAATTAAAATCTACTTCTACCAACATAAGAGTTCTTTGGACAACTAAGTTAATAATTAGCGGAACATTTTAGAAATTTGAGCAAACTTAAATTAGGATTGAAAAGAAGCGTTCAACAGATTTGGACCTAGTAAAAAAGAAACAGATTAATTTAAAGGATTCGGTAAACTCCGAATGAATTATCTTCAGACATAGCTAACACGATAAGCCAACACACACCAAAAATTAAGAATGTTTACAAGATGGACTATTACACCGTTAGATAAACACGATGAGCAAACAGCAACTAAAACCAGAAATATAGAAAGTTTAAAGAGACTATAATATAATGAATCATCAGATAATAAACACGATTAGAATGCATTTACAATATGAAGTTTGAAATCCTAAAATAACAAAAGATATGCTAACAAAACCTATAATTTAGAATGGATACAAAATTAATCTTAATTACATAAGATAACGAACACGATAAGCTAACAAAATCAACACTGTAAAATTCATAAAGTATAAAGCCTCGTCCAGACCGAACAGTGGAAACGAGCCAAGCAATAGTCTCGGCGCATGCTTAGGCTTAGTCAAAAGTGCGCCAGGGCATCTCAGACTGGGCATGCGCAGAGACCAATGCTCTGTTCGGTTTGGCAGTCTGGACAAGGATTAAGAAAAATCTTGACAACAATAAATTACTAATTATCCAGAATAGGTACAAAGTGAAATATGAAATAATTAGTTAAGTTTGTTGAACAAAGATTTTTTTTCAGTAAGCAAACAAACAAAACAAGCTATAGATCGTTAACAATAGAATATCGAGATTTTAAGCTACGATTTTTTTTCGAGTTATACATTTTTAGCAAAATCAGAGTTAACATCATACATCAATAATTAAAATGCAATAAAATCATCAAAGTTAACGTAGACGCTCAAAGATCCAATCCTTTACTCTAATTAACAAGCACAACCCCTATATTCTATTAACTTCTATATTTTTAATTTTTAGAGTTTTTTAAATATACCAGGTACGTTATCTATCCCAATTTATTAAAAATAATGCGCACCATCGTACGTACTTGTTTTTATGTCAGATTATATTATTTTGTCTCTGGAAAAAAAGAGAGCACATTTTACTTTTGAAAAGAAAATAGTATTAATTTTTCTAGCTTATTCCACTAAGTTAATTCACTCTTGAAACTCATTATTTAACAAGGCTACTTGAAGCGAAGTCTTGAACATACCAGACTTAATCTAGTTTTAAAGCCATAAAGTCCGGTGTCAGAAAGTTAACTAAGCATCAGTTCAAAAACATTGTCTCTTCTGCTTTAGTGCTACTTTAAATCCTTCTTATGAAGAAAGTAACCAAACATTTTTACGACCTATTATTCTGTTCTTTTTTGTGCATTTTCTTTACTGCTTATTTTCTGAAGNCTTTAGGGTATAACGTTAAACAAAAACTACATTAGTTTTAAGTTGTCGGCAATGTTTCGGACTAACCAGCCATTCTCAAGCCTAAAAACAAACATTTATTTGATGCCAACCACAATAGAACGTTTAAGAATAAAGGTGCGTAGAAGCGGTTTTCGTAGAAGTATTGTGAGAATTAGATTTAAATTCAGTCTTACTATGTCTATGCTATTATGAGTGGAATATTCAGTCTTTAATAATATAAGCACAATATAAGTATAATATGCAAGTACAAAAATAAAATATTAGTTAATACTTCTGTAATAAATTGGTTGTATTTTGTATTGACCGATATTTTGTGGTAATTAAATCTAATGAAATTATATTTGGTACACATAAATAAAAACACACTGTTCAAAAATAAGTAAAATATAGAACGTAAATATAAACTTCTATTTTCATAACTTAACTTAATCCACCAGAGCGATAAGCCGTTCGACAACTTTTTGTCGAACCTTCATCGGTGCTACTTTAAATAGAGCTATTTTTGATAATAATATTTATATTTAACTATTCGATAGCTAAGTTTGATTTCTTGTAACTTGACTTAATTTTTTGTTAATTTGACTTTGAGCTCTTATGGCGTCCGCAATTGTTGACCAATTTAATTTCTAATCGGAGTGATTAATTCTCACACTATAGCTCTATAAATCGAGTATTTATTATTTAATTATTTTTTTCTAGAACTAGAGTTATTAAATGTTTACTTGTGAGAAGAGAATAATAATAATAATGAGGTAATTTAATTATTTATTGCATGCACAATTTAAATTGCATTTAATGCTATGCAATTTAATTAATGCACCAATATGGTTGTTTATTGTTTAATGACTTCCCAGTGCAATTGGTTTTTATGACGTTAATTTTCTTATTAATTATACATTTTTATAAATTAATTACTATACATAGTAATTAGTTTCTATTGGCTATTATTTAAATATATAGATAGACTCCAAACTAAGAGTTGGAGAATATTATATTCTTAGAAACGGAATTAATGATGTAGGTATAAAATAGTCCTGATTTTATTCCTAGAAGGATTGAAAACAAAACTATTTAGTCATTTTATTTAATTTCTAGGCCTACATGTCAATAGGAAACATAGCCACTAATACCTAGCAAAGGCTGAAGGCAAGTATATAGATACAAATAAGGAATAAGTCAATGATAACATGAATAAAGATCTCCATAGAAGTTCAATCGTAATGAAAAGTAAAGATATTGACTCGAGTAGCTTATACCAACTACAAATAAAAAATAAATGAAAATAAGATTGACGACCTATACTGAGTAAACCCCATTGCTTGATTGAGGCAAAAGGAGGAGAGAAGACGGATGATTTTTCCTCCGTGTTTTATTGATCCTTCTTACCTTGATCTTTACACATCTAGCTTTATAAAAAGTATTATTTATTTTACTCTTCCTATGTTATTTGGTTTTTTGTGTTTCTAACTTTTCAATATCTTTGTAACAGGAAGAAGAAAAGTCAATCAGGTAATAAATCATTTTGAGGCTAACATCCGAACCTAGAGAAAGAGAACAGTGGGTTTTCTATTAGCCATTATGTTGCTTGGCAAACTACCAACTTCTTATCTACTCGACATTTTGAACCAATATATATAAAGGTAACAGTACAACAGAAAAGAAGAAAAAAAAATCATTCCAGGTGTGTTCATGTAAAGTTCAAAATATTAATTTTATTTTTACCTACTGATCCTTAGTGGAAAATAAAATAAAATAAAACCGTATTCCATTTGTTTGTTTAAAAAGATAGTTTACATAAAAAGACTAACTCAGTGGCGTATAGCTATGGGCCCGCATGGGCTCGCGATCCCGGAGCCAGGGGCCCCAAATCCTTTTTTTTGTTTTTCAATTTTCTTAGGCGAGAGGGGCCCCCAAAGGACTGGGGGGGCCCCAATGCCCTTGCTACGCCACTAGACTAACTATCAAAATAATAATACAAAAGTCCCTCGCTTAAAAGACTTCGCTGTTAAAAGCACAGGCATTCTATATTATTATATGATACAAACAAAAGTAATTTCTTTATTGAGTGTCCTGATTAACCCCCCCCCCCCCTCCCTCTTAATGAACCCGTATTACAACAGATAATTGGATTTTTATCGCAAGTTTTGACAGCGTAAAGGTTTTAGGAAGAGTAGATTAAACTTTATATTTAAAGCTTGAGTAACACATATTATCACACTTATTCATCTTATAACATTCATTCATCAATTTTCACATCATATATAAAATTCAGATAAGGCCAGAAGATGCCCAGATTTGGACTAAATATAAGTAAATTTACAAAATTATTATATTTAAATAATAGTTGTTTATTTTTAATTAATAATCCCCCCAAACAATAAAAATTTATAATCAAAGGGATCAACTGAAGAATGCACTAGTATTTCTTACTATCATGATGATAGTTTTTATAAGGAGAAAGTATTGTGATGGCGCAAACATTCATTAAACTATTTGAGGTATCCTGAGTACAAAAAAGACGATAAAAATGTGTGCCAATAATCTGTAGTCTATCGTCCAAATAGTCTGAGAAGATGCGTGGAGCCTAATCTATAAACTGGGCCGATTGATCGGACAAATCATTGTCTGAGTCGAAATTTTGTAATTGATTTTGCTCCAAATTATACGGGCGTTTTTCCCAAATAACAATAAATATTTACTTTCTATACTTCATAGGAAAAAAAAAAAAAAAAAAAAAAAAAATCTTAATTTTTTAATAATATAAGCACAATATAAGTATAATATGCAAGTACAAAAATAAAATATTAGTTAATACTTCTGTAATAAATTGGTTGTATTTTGTATTGACCGATATTTTGTGGTAATTAAATCTAATGAAATTATATTTGGTACACATAAATAAAAACACACTGTTCAAAAATAAGTAAAATATAGAACGTAAATATAAACTTCTATTTTCATAACTTAACTTAATCCACCAGAGCGTTTTTATTGTGTGTACTAATTGCCATTAATTGCGTTAGTAGTTGAATTACTAGCGAGTGCCGGCGAAGCGCGAGCGAGTGCGAATGTATAAACGGCCACTCGTGTTGTGGGGACGAGTGAACTAATGGGCCTCATGAATGCCGGTGAACCACGAGCGCGAATGTGTAAATGCGGTATAAAATGCAGTCCATTCAAATACGAATCTTCTAACCAGTGGCGCAGCCAGTGGGGGGGGGGAGGGCACGGGGGCACGTGCCCCTCCCAAAGCCACCTCTAAAATTTAAGTATGGAATTCCGCAGCTCATGTTAAAGTAATAGTGTTGTGATAGTCAAAAAAATAAAAAAATAATTAATTATGTATGTACCAGTTTTTCCCGACATATTTATACTTGGCGTTTAAAAAGACATGCCCCCCCCCCTTCCCCAAAGCCATAGACCTAAAATTTAAGTATGCGAATCATTAAGTATTTTATATAAGTAAGTATCACTTAATAAATAAGTGATTATATACCTAGATTTGCTATACTTTTTTTTGGCGTTTAAAAATAAGACGAAGAAAAAGAATAGAAGTAAGTAAAGTTATCAATCTGTTTAGGCTAAGGATCTATAAGGGATGGAGCTCGTGGGTAAAAAAGTGTCGTCTATTGAACTTCTACATAAATTACGACTATGCATGGTCAGAACTTTTTAGTGGGACTAATTTGTTCCCGACTATTATCTATTGTTTATTTTGAATGATTACCTTTCAATATAACATTTTTAAATCAAGTTTTTAATTAAATTTTGCTTGTTATATGGGTTTTTACTTTAATATAATAATTAAATTTAATTAAAATAGTTAGTAGCAGTCATTAGAATAGTTTTTAATTATCGAATAATTAATATTAANGTTTTTAATTAAATTTTGCTTGTTTTATGGGTTTTTACTTTAATATAATAATTAAATTTAATTAAAATAGTTAGTAGCAGTCATTAGAATAGTTTTTAATTATCGAATAATTAATATTAATGAATTTGGAAACGGGTTCAATTGTAGAATAAGATTTTAAAAATTGTCGGGTGACCTTTCGCGAGGAATACTATTTTTTGTACTTATTGACTGGACTGTTAGATACCCCCTACTATGTTTATTTTTAATCTAATACTATCATCTAATTTCTGTTAAACTCAAAACAATTGGCGCATTTTTTTTTTTTTTTTTTTTGTTAATACACGTAACTAAAATATTTTTAAAATGTCTGGCTACTAAAATAAAACATTGATTTATAATACAATGTAAAACTTTTAATAATAAAATATTATAGGTATATAATTTTGTTTAAATGGAATACCCCGGTCTTCATGTCCCGTTCATAAAAAACTTAAATTTATTTGTATATAAAATAACATTTTAGATGCTCTTGAAATAGGCTAAAAAGACGTTTTGAAGTAACGTAAATTATAAAAATTTTCCAGGAGGAGGACCCCCGGATCCCCCTAAAAGAGAGCCCAGGCCCCTTCAAAATTGGCTATATCCACCCTTGATACGAAGTAATTTAGAACAAAGAAGACCAGATACTACTTAATTGTCTGTGATTATACTAAACCCACATTACATCCCCTTATTTTTTTTTAAACTGTGCCCCCTCCAAAATAAAATCCTGGGTTCGCCACTGCTTCTCAAGGTGAAACGAAATACTGACTGCTTCTAACTAAATACTATTATAAATATTTATTCTTCTTTTGTAAAAGATAAATTAGATTTAAATTCAGTCTTACTATGTCTATGCTATTATGAGTGGAATATTCAGTCTTTCTATCTATATCCTATTATGAGGACTATTCAATCTTACTACGTATATCCTTCTATTAGGTCTATTCAGTCTTACTATGTATATGCTATAATGAGTGGACTATTCAGTCTTATTATGTGTATATACTATTATGACTGGATTATTCAGTCTTACTATTTATATCCTATTATGTATGGACTATTCAGTCTTAATATGTATATGCTATAATGTATTCATGCTATAATGTATTCTTTAGTCTTATATGAGAAAGTTTGGTTCGAGGTTTTTGAACCGATTAATTCTTTTGTCAATTTAACTGGTAATTTATCTTTTATCTTGGTAGTAGCTGGTGAACTAGCATAAAAAAACTTCCATTCAGTTATATTTTCTCTTTCACTTCGACCACAGACATAAGGTGATCTCTTATCAATTCAAACTCAGAACTATTGGTTTCGAACAGGTTGTTCAATGTGTGATTACTTAACTCAACTGTAGGTGATAATTACGAGCAATGTGTAAATTAATCAAATTTTTATATTTTCTTTAATTAGTGACCATGATTTCGTGTATAGATCTCTTACGCCTCTTGAATTCATATTTAAATAATTCCATTCCATAGTTATTGAATTGTTTCTTCCAGATAAGTGGTAGTCAGGGTAGATGCGTAATCAAGTATATTGTTTCTAATCGTTCTGTAAGATCGAGTCTTCTTATCATTGAACTGATAGTGCAGGCAGTGAGTACTTGAGACACCACACATGTCTTGAGATTTTTACGTTTATATTAATTTAATTTCTTTTTGTGCGAGATATTCGTAACGAGCGGATAATTACACTACTTGTTCCAGATTACATTAATGCCTGCTACACCTTCTTACAGGTATCAATCATATTATTTTATTACTGTGCATTTTTTTATTTTTTTTTTATAAAGAATCATTAATATATAAATATTAAAGAATAAAACAAAACAGTACAATGTTAGCGCAAAAACCTTAGATTAGTTTGTCGTATTAATAATTACAAATCGTTCAATGTATAGAAATATTAAGACAATTTTAGCATTCAAATATTTGTTTAATAAGTGTATTAAACAGTCGATTGTCATCGGCTGTATCATAGGACTACTAATTTTTTATATGGAAAAAGAGATAAAGGTTAAAAAATATAATTTATGGAATAATAACAATAATCAGATAGTATTGAGCTACCGGGGACGTAGTATCCGTGCACTCCGTGGACTAAATATTATAGAAGCGGAAGTCGAGAAGTAAGCGTCCTCGTAACTCGCCTCCTAAATCGTAATCCTAAATCCAAACAATGACATAACTATTTCGAACCTCAGAGAGATGAGACATGTTTCACACGGATGATCTCGAGAACGTAAAAGGAACGGCAAAATAAAATAATAATATAATAAGAATTGTGGATCCTTTAGGGTATAACGTTAAACAAAAACTACATTAGTTTTAAGTTGTCGGCAATGTTTCGGACTAACCAGCCATTCTCAAGCCTAAAAACAAACATTTATTTGATGTCAACCACAATAGAACGTTTAAGAATAAAGGTGCGTAGAAGCGGTTTTCGTAGAAGTATTGTGAGACGAGAGAACTTTATAGTTCCGATTTTTTAAATCTTTTTATCAATGACCTCACTTACCCAAGTGTAAACAACTGCAAGGTTCTTAAAGATTGTACAATGTATTAAATATTTATAAGGTACAAAATGTTAAAAAATGTATAATGTTCTTTATTCTTACGTTCTATTGTGGTTGACATCAAATAAATTCTAACAGTTTGTTTTTGGGCTTGAGAATGGCCGGCTGAGCCGAAACGTTGCCGACTTCTTAAAACTGATGTAGTTTTTGTTTTACTTTATACCCTAACCTAAAGGATCCACAATTCTTAATAAGTAAATAAAAGGGTAACCTACAGCCAATTTACACATAAAATAATAATTAAAAGTCAGGTTAAGGTATAATTTAATACTTTATTTTGTCTCTCATCCTTCCTCTTCTAAATTAAAAAAGGTGAATGATTTAATCTTATCGTTGAGGTAAGAATGTTCAGTCCACTAATTATTGTAAAAATTCACTAATCTATTAGTATAGATAAAATTAATATCTCAGCAGAAGCATAGAGCTGTAGACGCAAAGTTCTTTGAAATATCTTTTAAATTTCTAAAGTTCGAATACCAATAGAGGGGGAAATAATACATGGTGCATAAAAAGAGCTCAAAGTTCTGGTGTAATTGTTGTTTGTGGTTTACTTTATGAACACGAATCTGAAGTTGTCCAACAAAATTTCCCGCGGCAAATATGAGAAATCATCGAAAAACTACTAAAAAAACGATTTTTTTATTGGTTTTCAGCTTATAACTTGCAAAGCAATCCATTAACGCAAAAAGTGTTCTAGTAGTAAAATAAAAAGGAGAAAATAACCTACAATTTATGTATATATCATTTATTTGTACGTCGAACGGTTTTCACGCAAATGGGAGTTAAAATAATGGGAAGGCTTGGAGAGTGCTGAAGTGTAAACGGTTTGTGGCCGGACTGCGCTAGCAGTTAATTTTATGTTTTTCGGTGTGCTGAACACGAATCTGAAGTTGTTCAACAAAAATTTTACACGCAAATATGAGAAATCATCATAAAACCACTATCTTCTTTTATTTTTTTTGTGGATTTCGTCTTATAACTTGCAAAGCAAGCTATTTACGCAAAAAGTGGAGGAGTAGTAAAATAAAGAGGAGAAAAATACCTACACATTATCTCTTTACCATTTTTTTTGTAAGTAGAATGGTTTCAATGCAAAAGAGGGTTGAAATAACCGGGAAATCAATAATTTTTTCAAAATAGCAACAAAAATAATAGAATCTGTGTCTAAGAGCTCGCATTAGTACTTAAATACATATAAATTTTTCAGAAATTCGCTATAATATTATTTTAAGAATAAGGTTTGTAGCTATTTTTCAAAAATGATTTATTTCCCGGTTATTCCAACCCTCTTTTGCATTGAAACTATTCGACTTACAAAAAAATGGTAAAGAGATAATTTGTAGGTATTTTTCTCCTCTTTATTTTACTACTCCTCCACTTTTTGCTTAAATAGCTTGCTTTGCAAGTTATAAGGCGAAATCCACTAAAAAAATAAAAGAAGATAGTGGTTTTATGATGATTTCTCATATTTGCGTGTAAAATTTTTGTTGGACAACTTCAGATTCGTGTTCAGCACACCGAAAAACATAAAATTAACTGCCAGCGCAGTCCGGCCACCAACCGTTTACACTTCAGCACTCTCCAAGCCTTCCCAATATTTCAACTCCCATTTGCGTGGAAACCGTACGACGTACAAATAAATGTTATATACATAAATTGTAGGTTATTTTCTCCTTTTTATTTTACTACTAGACCACTTTTTGCGTTAATGGATTGCTTTGCAAGTTATAGGCTGAAAACCAATAAAAATATCGTTTTTTTAGTAGTCTTTCGATGATTTCTCATATTTGCCGCGGGAAATTTTGTTGGACAACTTCAGATTCGTGTTCAGCGCCCCAATTTAACATAAAGTAAACCACAAACAACAATTAAACCAGAACTTTCCACTTCAAACTACCATTTGACTGGACTATATATTAAAATTATTATAAAGTTTTCTTCTTCTTATTATTATTTTTTTTTTTTACCAATGCACTGATCAAATGAACCTAATTTAGCTTTGGTTTAAGCTTAAACTTTACACACAGCTGACGGATATTATCTTTGGCTACGAACTTGGACGTAAATACGCAGACCATCCTTCTTTTCTAATTGCGTTTTGTTTTCCGCGGGATTTAAAAACTCTAAACAGTAAGACCTCACACGCGGAGTCTATGATACATATTCGGCTTAACATAACTTATTGTCATATTCTATGCTCAAAGTGGACTGGCAGACAAATAAAATGAGATCATTCCTAACAAAAGCAACCTTAGCTTTCCAGTGGGTTGAAAAACCAAGCCAAAGGTTTACAAGGTCAGCAGAGTTGAGAAAAATAATTAAAGGGTCCAGGGGAAATAGGGTTTATGTCATAATATGTTGATGAATTTCTAGATTATAGCGCCAGAGTAGTACAAAATGGTGCGTCAAGTTTGGCTAATAATGATCTGAGTCACATAAAAATATAGAATGCTGGTAAAAAATAGATTTTTGTCCAAAATATTGTTGGGAAGAATGGTTAAAAAACTTGTAAAAAGGGATTGATGTCCACCTCATTGTTTCATTTTTTATATTTTCCACAAATTTTTTAATTTTTTTTTTTTTCTCATAATTGTTAAGTATAGTGTTCAAATTTAACTTTAAACTTTACAAAAGTTTATTTATATTCCATTTTTATACTTTTTAGAGTTAGATAAGTTAGTTGTTCTTGTAATAACCTTAATTATAACCTCTATCCACCCTTACTCACAGCCCACACACTCTGTAAGAATGCCCAACAAAATATGTTTTTGTTACTTATAAACTAGGCTTTGCTGTAACCTTATCATTATATTTGTATTATCGTTGAATCTATTATTACCTACTAGTAAGCCCTTTAAATTTAAAGAATAGGCTAATTTTAGCAATCTGCAAAAGGGTCGTTGTTAATAATAATTTTCTTAAAGAACATACCTATGATCGAGTCTTTAAAAAAGTTTTGAAAACAAGACGCAAGAAATTACCCATATTATTAAACTTATTTATAATTAAATAGAGATTTAAATTTTTCTGGTTCAAAACACTTACATGAAGTACAAAATAGTACGTAAACTTTTTCACCTCAAATTTACTTCGTAATTTAAAGTTATGAAATATTAATTAATTCTTATTTCAATTATAAACTTTTTTTTTAAGCTTCTTTTTTAAAAAAAAAATAATATTAATCGAAATTCCCTATTTATTAATTAACAATGTAAAATAAGAAATTTAAGCAGTGATAATTATTTAAAGACCACCTTGTCGACAAAAAAGAGTAATTATTAAAAAAAAAAAATATCTCTGTCATCTCTAACAATTATCTCTGTCTAATTGTCTTTAATTTATTCAAGTGAGAATATACTGATATCTTATCGAGTTTTCTGAGAAATCTTCCATTTTAATTATTATTGTAAAATTGAAACAGTTAAATTGTATTTTTTTTAGGAAAGTTGATTTAAATTGCAATATCTGTTCCATAATATTATTATTTAAAGAAAAATCTCTCTTTATAGCCCTAATTAGTCTAGTAATAAAAATACAAAAAAATATCTAGGTTATATGTTCTCTAGTCTAGATTGTGTAATAATGTTTTTAAACTCATAGGTTTTAGCTCATAGATTTATTTTTTATTTAAATCTAATGTTCTAATTAATGTTAAAAAGCGTGAACTATAAACTCTGTTAAACATAACTATGAACTTTGATTGTCGTTTATGAATGGATTAACTTACGAAATCGCTTGAAATTGGATATTCATTCACATAACATGTACAAATAAATAACAAGTCAAGTAACAAATAACTTGCTACAACTATAACAATAATTGAAATAAACTTGCCAAATTCAAATTCAAATTCTGACTAACAAGCACGTAAACCATCTCGGATTGAAAATTATATATTATACTAGCTGGATACCCGTGCTTCGCTACGGAGTGTTTTTATATTTGATAAGTTTATAAACTACCAGGAAAGCATACAAATTATTTTACTATTCGAGAATATCTAGATTCTATCCCTCCTACTTATACCCCCCACCTCTTTGATAATTTAATTTGCAAATATCCTAAATTTATCCCCCTCCTAAATGAAAATATGACAAAACTGTAGGTACATAACAACAATTACTGTACTCTTAAAGAGCATTTCAACGATATGCATCATGAAGATGAAGGGTATTTATTACTTGTACCCCGTACCCCTTTGAAAAAGTTATAGTTCGAAAATTCGTGGACAGTTACCTTCCCCTTGCTTTGAAGGTCAAGTGTGCAAATTTTCATCGAGATCGGGCTAAAACTGTAGATTTGTATAAAAAACTATACATATGTATACGCACTTATGATGAATTTTATATACATATAGAGATTTAGATATAAATTTCCATTTTACCTCTCCCCTTCTAAATTAAAGTAAGACAAAACTGTACTTAAGAACAATTACTTTTCTCTTAAACAGCTTTTCAACGTTTTGTATCATGAAGGGTATCCAGTATCCATGACTTGGTCATTTGTACCCCGTAAACATTACAACAATTATTACTGTACTCTTAAAGAGCATTTCAACGATATGCATCATGAAGATAAAGGGTATTCATTACTTGTACCCCGTACCCCTGTGTACCAAAATTGTAATTTCGTAATCTCATGTAGGCAGTGACCTTCACCTTATTTTGAAGGAAAAGTGTGTAAATATTCATCAAATTAGGATAAAAGACATACCATCATACTGATACTCTTCTTTTTATATAAGATATAGCTATATTTTCCAATTTACCCCCCCCCCCCCCTCCCCTCCTAAGTGAAAATATGATAAAACTGTACATAACAACAATTACTGTACTCTAAAAGAGCTTTTCAACGATATGCATCATGAAGGGTATTCATTACTTTGACATTTGTACCCCGTACCCCTGTGTACAAAAATTAAATTTCGAAAATTCATGTTGACAGTTTTTTCCCCTTGCTTTGTAGGCCAATTGTGCAAATTTTCATCAAGATCTGACTACAACTGTAGATTTTTATAAAGTACATACATTCGTTAACTTTTATATATATATGGCCGCCATCTTGATTCAAAATGCCCGATTGGTATACCATTTATCTAAAGTTACTAATTTCATAAAAAGGAGCTAACTTCTTAATTTCAAGGTTCTAGTGCAATTAGTTCCGGAGATATTGGTTTGTAGAATTTTGTGTATAAATGGCCGCCATCTTGAATCAAGATGGCGGATTTTAAAAACATTTCTTAGCGAGCACCTAGGAGGTAAGAGGAACACACCTACAAAATTTCATGGTCGTAGGTCCAGTGGTTTCAGAGATATCGTGATGTGTCAGTGAGTCAGTGAGTGATATTTGGATTTTATATATATAGATTAAAGGGGAGAGAGAAAAACAAATATAATATAAGGTAAACAAATGGTATACCTAAAGTAAAAATGGACGTGTTATGAAAATTAATCACCTGCATTAAGTGATCAATCAACTAAATCTATTCAAGTGAGGCTTACAGGTCATTAACGTTCAATGCCTTTTTCGTGTTTACTCACAGGTTTTACTATAAACCTGTTTAGTTATCATACTATATGTAGTCTCTGTACTACATAATGTAAAGTATATTTTTACTACACAAATACATATAATATCTCTAAATGAGTAATATAAATATAACACCACATATGTATAGAGTACATGTATGTATAGCATGTGAAATAAGACTCATATATTTCATAATTTTGATTCAATGTTTTCCATTCATTTTCACATTTTTAAATGATATTATGTAATATGGTATTAATGATTAAATAATGTAGAATACGAAATATTTTAATTCTATTAAAGAAAGAAAAATAATACTCTTTCATTCGCCTTTTAAAATAATGTAAATCCCAGAGGGAAAACTTACTTGGTCTCAGAAGCGATGCAGTCCTTTAGTTGATAATGGCGAATGTAGTCGCAACACAATTTATAACACGAACTACGAACTTCTACTCACTTTAACCGGAATTTTAATAACTAAATAACACTTCGCTATCCACAGTTTGAAAACAGCCACTCGCGGTGGATTTTAAAAATGTTTACGAATACACACACGACACATCTTTTCATTTGGTCACTAGCTGGAGATTTGAATAACACTTTCCATGTCTGTAGTGGACTTCTGTGGTGGACTTCGTACCAAGAACGAACATCTGAAAAAATAATAAAACCATTAAAAAAAAAAAAGTATTAAGATGAATTAAATATTTAAGATATAGTGGAAATATTTGTTAAATAATATTAAATTAATAATAATAAAAATAAATAGCACAGGGTAGATTTTGAAGAAGGTTATAAATACTACATAAATCCAAAGTTTTAAGAAAATCGACGTTGATGCCCAAAATTTAGACCAAAAACGGCTGGTGACTGGACTATAGTTCAATATATGAATATTGCACTATAAATGAAATCCTATCGACTATCGACCTCCAGCTCCAGGCATGAGATATAAAAAAGTCACTTTTACATTTAGTTTTTTGTGAACGAAAATTTCATCGTTCACAAAATTTTGGAGATATTTTTTTACAAAATATAGAAGGGGTTTGGGTGTTATTTATGAGCAAGGTGTGTTCAGGAATCGTTTCCTCTTGCCTACCTCTACGAGTGTATCAGAAGGCCTAATACTGGCCCTTGCTCTTCGCAATTCTATTTATGAGCCTTTTTATTTTTTATCCCTTTCCGAACCCCTGATGTCGCTCCTAAACGTGAATATCCCATTCACTGTAATGTTATATACATATATTACACTCTACACCATTCTTCTAACCTCTGAAGCACCGGACATTCACACGCATACATAAATAAATAAATAAGCCTATAAAACATTTTTTTTTTTTTTTTGTATATTTATACGATACATAGGGTATACAAAAAGTTAAATGAAAACACGTTACAATTTATTCTTAAATCTTCATTAAAAAAAAATGTAAAATTGCGAAATTATTTGACTTTAAAAACGCCGTTTAACGATTATACGTATTTTCTTTACGTTAAAAAGTTAATCGGAGAACTCAACTAATTAAAGAACTTTTAATTTGTAACCGGGGACATTCTCGGAAGAATCGAGGAAAAAATGGATGAGTTAAAGTCTTTTGAAATCTAAATTATTGAAGTGTAATAACGAAGTAAGTGTATTAAACCTTTAAACCAATAGGTACTTCTGAACTCTGAAAACATTGTGAATGCGATTTATAGTAATTAATAATTAATACATATAGACATTTCTTCCAATATTACTACATGTGATCGTAAGACCATACAGTTTTTTAGAGCTAAAAATGTTTTAAAACTCTGCCATGTTAATTCAAAATGACAGCCTTCTAAATATAATAAAAACGATTTTCATGACGATTTAGCGGAACCAATTGCACTGTACCAGTGAAATTTTAAAGTTAGCTTACTTTTAAGACAGAAACATGTTTAGCGAAAGGGGTTTTCGATCGGTAGAGACCATCTATAGGTATTTGAAACCAGTCCCCTAATATATTTATCAATACTTCTTAATAAGAGCTGAAAATAAAATCTTAATATTTTAAGAAAATATTCTTTGTTGTAATTTTGATGTCTGCTAAGAATGAATTCTTAATTAAATTTTATCAATGAAAGGGACAAGTCAAAAAAGAAGGAAACTTAGCCAGGACCAACCTCCTGAAGCTAAAAGTTAATTTTTTAAAAGGGGTCCTTCTAATAGTGTAAGCTATGGAGAAAAGAAAGTTCCAAATCCTTTTTTCCAAAAAGTAAGTTATTACACTTAAAAATTAAGTAATTGAACTGCTTTCTAATTATAACAGAACCAAACATAAAAATGACAGCCATATTTATGTAGTAACTAGGCAGCAAGATGGAATTTTACTGAAGAGTGATTAGATTAGCCTCCGAGCCGAAGGAGAGTACAGGCTATGATATGATAATTAACTATGACTATGGTAATTTACCTATTTGACTGTCGAGGCAAAGCCGAGGCAGAAATGTTTCCTTTGCCACCTTGTTGCATACAATATTTTTTCGATGGACGGCAGAAATATTAAACTGCTAAAATACCACCTTTATTATAGTTAATTACTATGTTATATTGATAAGATAATAACATACATATTAACTAAAATTAATGCTCATAAAGATATCAAATAAGAAGCTTGGGACTCAAGTCTTCTAACTATTTTCCAAGAAATCTGCGTATTATTGGGTTATGATTATATTGGAAAATTTTGGTTTAAAAATTGGATGGGTAAAAAAGAAAATTTGTACCACAGGGGTACGGGATAAAAAAGTCAAAATAGTATATACCAAAGATGCATGTCGTTGGAAAGATCTTTAAGGCTCTACCGCCCTTTGAGGTTAGGAAAAACAGTAAAATTCACATAACTCTGGTTCAAAGCAAGATATCAAAAATCTAATCACAGGCTTCATTCCTAATTTTAATTCTGCACAATTTGAGCCCTATTTAAACTTCCTATGATAAATAGTGCAGGCGCCATTTCAATACAACGAGTTCTATCGTTACAGTATTTGTTGTTGTGTACAATTTTGTCATAATTTCATATAAGAGGGGGGGGGGGCGTTTTTATGCTATTTTTAACCCTAAACGAACTCATCCTTTATCCTTTCTTTTGATATTATTAACATTTTAAAATTTGTTTGGATTTTTATGTGCATCCTAGGGGGAGATATCGTCTGGAGTGACACATACATAAAAGAAGTATTAAATTTCAGAAACCGATTAAGAATGGTCTAAAAAGAATAGCTTAATTTTCTTCGAAAATTCGCAAAAACATAAATAAACAAAAAACAACAAATCACGAATAAATCATGTTTTGAAAAGAAACAATTAAGTGGGTGAACTCACCGGGGTTAATGTATTATCAGACTATACAGTATATCTGAAAATTTTGGTGTTGCGACGTAGCTATTTTGATTGGAGCTCAAGGCTTTTCAAGTAGCAAGCTTCCTTAACAATGAATTATTAATTAGTTTCTGCTAGAGTGCCTCAACATTCATGAGTACTCTCACTCTCATAATATATACATAATTAGTATCTACATATATATAGTATCTACCTATAATAAAAATAAATACAGTTCAGTTTATCTTTTAATAAATTATATTTTTATTATTCGATTGTGTCATCTTGAAATATCATATATTTTATTCCAGGTCATTGAATATATCTTTTAAATAAATGTTTATATACAGATCTTTCTCCTGTAGTATTAAACAATGATTTCTTTATTTTATTACTTTTCACAAAGCAATAATAATGTATGTGAATTAAGAATACAAAACTATTGAGCAAAAGTATTTGTATCCAAAAAAAAAATTGTATAAATCATTATTTAGACTCTAAAACTCACTCTAAAAGTTACTACTTTACAATTTTCAGTCTATTCTTCACTTCACTTAATCCTAATCCTCATCTACCAGCTGGTGTAGAGGAGCGGCATAAGGCTTTCCAGGCTGTACGGTCTTGAGCCAGCAGGACTGCTCGACTCCAAGTACAGCTTCTCTGTCTCAGACTGGTTGTTATATTGTCTGACCATGTTGTTCTTCTTCTTCCCCGGGGTCTTCCTCCTTCTGGTCTAGCTTCAAGTGCCTGCCGAGGGTACCTATTTTCGGGCATTCGTTGGGCATGTCCAAACCACCTCAGTTGCTAGGACTTAACATTTTCTACAAGCGGATCCACGTTTAATGATGTTCTGATGGCAGTATTCCTTATTCTATCCCTTCTCGTTTTCCCAACAGCTGTCCTGAGGTATCTCATTTCAGCTGCCTGGAGTCTCTTCTCTGCTTTGGATGTTAAAGCCCAGGTTTCACTGCCATATGTGAGGATAGGGACGTATGTGGATCTGTAGACAGCCATTTTCGTAGGCTCGCTTACTTCCTGCTTCCTGAGAAAGTTGGATGAAATTGCCCGAAGCATTCTTCCTGATTTTGAGATTCGGCTATTTAGTTCGTGGCTTAATTTCCCATCTTCAGATATTATTACCCCTAAATACATGAACTCGCTTACTTGTTCCAGCACTTGTCCGTTCAGCCTTACGCTATGATTTCTGTGGTCCTTTGCTACTAGCATGGTTTTTGTTTTAGACTGGCTTACTTTCAACCCAAGTTCCCCTAAAGCTAATACCAGTAAGTT
>KZ653135.1:87108-105682 GCA_001010745.2 Gerris buenoi | reverse complement strand
AGAGGCAGCTGCCCTGGGGCAGCCACCTCTAACCCTCTAGCACGGAGTCGGAAGATGGGATGCTCTAGTCAGGTATGGTTTAACAGTTAAGAAAAAGACAGTGAATCGGGGAAAGAATAATCGAGGTTCTACTGTAAGAATAAATGCCAATATACGCCATGGATTTTATGATGGCAATGAAAAAGTTACCATAGCTTTAGAGGAGTTGATAGTACCAAGGACACCTGGTGCACTAGGAGCAACTACTGTTGCTGCATACAGTTGATTGTGTATGACAGGAATGTCATTTGAATATTCAGCTTCCCCTGGAACATAATAATACTTATTAAAAATTAGTTTAATATGGTAGTTAGACATTAAAATTAAGCCCTTAATACTTACATAAGAATCAAATATGTTGGTGTTTTAATTTTCAACAGTCTTTTAGGTAAGATATTCCTTTGAATTATTGAGCTTCAGGTATGGTTTAACAGTTAAGAAAAAGACAGTGAATCGGGGAAAGAATAATCGAGGTTCTACTGTAAGAATAAATACCAATAGACGCCATAGATTTTATGATGCCATTGAAAAAGTTACCATAGCTTTAGAGGGGTTGATAGTACCAAGGACACCTGGTGCACTAGGAGCAACTACTGTTGCTGCATACAGTTGATTGTGTAGGACAGGAATGTCATTTGCATATTCAGCTTCCCCTGGAACATAATAATACTTATTAAAAATTATTTTAATGGTAGTTAGACATTTGAAGGTTGCTGAAGAGATTTTGGGTGTCTTAGAGTGTTTAGATATGGTTTAGTTAGTGGCACTGCAACACTGTAACACCTCCATTACTAGTCTAGTCCGGAAAAGATTTGGGGCACCTAAATTTTAGCATTAAACTCATGGATGTTACAAAGGTATTTTAATCCATCTCAATAGTAAACCACATTCCTTGTTTAACATGGAGGTAAATGCAGAAATAAGTTAGCTTTGTTAAAAAAAAGAATTAAGCCCTTAATACTTACATAAGAATCAAATATGTTGGTGTTTTAATTTTCAACAGTCTTTTAGGTAAGATATTCCTTTGAATTATTGAGCTTCTATAAAATAATTAATTGGTATTCTGAAGTGGTACCTTTGCATTGAATAGGGGCTTCGATTTTAGGTATTGGCTTTCCTCTGGCTCCAACAGGTACTGTCCCAAAAACTGTTTTGCCTGAAGTCAACTGCCTGCTTAGTTCCAGTTTATCAGCACCGCTCTTGTACTTAGTGTTAACTTTGTTCTGATTTATCCATAGCACAGTCTGAAACAAAACACAATCTTGTTCAATTTAAAGTTAACACAGACAAGTTTGTTATTTCTTTTTGTAAGAAGTCACTCATCAAATAGTGTTGAAAATAAAAAATTTTACTAATTTTAAGGAGAAACATAAATACACTTATGTTGTGGTAAGCACACTAAAAGCCAGATAACCTAATTTTCTTATTGTAAACGACCCTTTATTTTTTTCACGTTGTTCAGGACTACCTGCACCTATTTTATTATTTGTATAGGTCCTTTTGAAATCCTTTTTTTTTTTATCAATTAGCAGGAATATTTTATGTACTAAATAGTTTACAAAGTGTATTCTTATAGATACGAGACCTGCTATGCATCACAACCTGCAACCCAGGTTCTGTCATCTACCACATCTACCTTTAAGAGCTTTGGGGAAAAGAATCAGTCTGCGCTGATTGGCAACAAGCAAGTATGACTGTCTAGTTCAGAGCCCTGTTCGTGCTAGTTGTTTAATTTATATATCCTGGATGCCACGTAAATTAGGTCTTTCTTTCAAGTGAAGTTATTAAGTGTGAAAGAAGTTTCTTTGGCAGTAAACAAAGATAAATTTAAGTGGGAGTTGGTTGAATCAAAGTAAGCAAATGGCCATAATGGAGCATTTTGCATGCGAGTGTGGAGTTTGCACCCGAGCGACAGCGAGGGTAGTAAAACCACACGAGCAATGCAAAATGCCGTTTTCGCACGAGTTGCGTACTACTTTATCTACGATTGTTAGATTTTAATAATAAATACAGAAAAAAATAATAAACTTTCTGTGTATAAGCTCGTATTTCTCTTTTGATAAAGATGACAATTCATTAGTTGTATTTTGTGCCGAATTAATTATTTCGAAGGCGTATTATTCTCATATTCGTCATAATCACTTAAATCACTCATTGAATTTCACAAAAAACTCGATACAAACAGTTACTTTTATTAAATAAAGATCAAATTATTTATGTTAAATGTAAACAAACTCGCTTATCGTTCGTAAAGTTGAAGACTTCTTCTTCTTTACCGCGCTAGAGTGATAAAGAAGGGGAATGCACAAAAACTATGAGACACGCATGCGCAATTAATACCGGTGCATAAAGAATCACTTTCTACGAATCTAAACAGAGATACAATGTTTATATTACGTATCAATCGTAGATAAACATAATATTACATTCTTTTCAAATAACCTTATAAAATAAGTTGATAGCCAATTGTCGCCTGAAAGCCGGAGGGAACGCTGGTGGTGCATCTTCCACACTTTGCAGATCCATTTTCAACTCTTTAATTCCACCTTGAAGTACTTGCTCAGTTGATATGTCTTTACCTGATAAATAGCTCTCAGTTTTGCTTGCATGAACCTAAAAAGAGATTCAATGCAACATTTATACATTATAACAAACCTCTAAAATTGAAAATAAATTTAAAAATGTCAAAGGAAGACCATAGAGAAAGAAATTAAAAAAGAATACATATTTTAAAGTCAAGATGCTGACATACGTATATACATTCATTTCATTACCAAACCTAATCAATGCTTTATTATCAAAAGCAATTTACATTGTTTGGCATTTTAATTCATACCATGCAAATTATGCAAATGTTTCAGTCAACTTAAATTATACAATTATAACAGGTGTTATTTTACACTCAAGCCTTAAATTGATATATCTAGGATGTTGCCTAGGTGTATGTCCTCTTCATTTGTAAAAATTCTTGTTCTTGTTGGTATGAGTATTTAAATTTTTTGAACTTCGTGTCCATGTTGAGTTGAACTCTTTGACAAAATGATTAACAAACTATACTTACGAATTCAGGATTGATTCCGCCATAAACAATCCTAGCTGAATCTATAACAGTTGATGTGGAATTTTTCATTTTGAAAAGAAACCCTGCATTTACGCTTGCTTGAGCATTCTGTGCTCTGGGCATTATCTGAAAAAAGATCAAAACCAATTTGTCAATTTATTATCATATTAATTTAAATATTATAATTGTACTTAATACTCCCCTGGTATTGACAGAAATATAAGTATTTCTTCCTATTCTCTAACCAACTTTTGTGTAAATGAGGAATAAATTGGCAAAGAAGCCAAAACGAAAGCATACTAGTAGAGAAAATATATTTGAAAAGATAATTTATTAAATATTTTTCTTGCTTCCGAGCTTACCGAAGGTAACGGTAACTATGCAATCGTTCTAAAGAACGAAAATGTTTTATGTCTTTAGTTTCAAAAATCCAATACAGAAATTCTTTTCAGACATCAAGGAACCTTTATGGCCCCGTGTCTGTCTGTCGGTCAATTTTTGCGAACCAACATTTAATCTTTAAACTCGTCCGATTTTATTGAACTTTGCATTGTAGGTCATAATTATTTCATATAAGTTTCAAGATTCTGCACTTATTTTTTCCTCTTCCACATCTCTTAAACATACATTTATTTACACCCATATCTTCAAAAGATATACAAAATCTGATTTTTTTAAAAATTAGATGGTTTGTTGAAAGTAGCCCATAATAGCCAACGATCAATTTCAGCCACCTGCGCACATTTCGTGTAAATAAACAAGACAATTTTTGACAGATTTATAAAAAGGGAGGAACAATAAAATAAATTTAACTATAATGGACTTTAAAAGCATAACACCAATTAAGTTCGTGATAGAATGCGAGTAAGCAATGTGGCGCACTAATTAGCAAAATATATTTTTGCTGTTAACGGAATTATCCGATTTGGGTGTTTTTAAGACCATTTGAGTGGGTTTTACGAATCTAACAATAAAAGCCGTTTTCGCGGGGAAAATCTAGTTCCTCAGAAAACAGTTAAAAAAGCGGACTGAGAGAGCCCCACCCACCCACCAAATTGGGAAAACTAATAAATGGANAGATCGGAGGTTAGAGGAGACAGCTTGGAAACGAGTAAAAGCATCTGATTCGAGTTTTGGTGAAAAAGCGGCTGCTTGGTCTGTAACGACTGCTATGAAAATCAAAAGGAAACTGGGTGGTGGTGCGAAAAAAATCAGGACAAAGAAGAAAAACGTTTCGACTCAACTTAAGAATGTATTATCACTGGCTAGGCAGGCCGTTGAAAAAGCAGGGAACGGTAAAAGCATTCATCAGAAAACTGTAGCAGCTCTACGTGCGGCAAAACTAGGTGTTAGCACTCGTCGAGCTAGTCATCGTCCCCGAGTAATACCCGTGCCGAAGCGAGGTGGGATCCTACCGTTTCTCATGGCAGCGATACCTGCTTTAGCTGCTCTAGGCTCAGTAGCAGGGGGAGCAGCCAGTTTGGTCAAAACTATAAATGAAGGTCGACAGGCGAGTCAGGCACTAGAGGAGGCTAGGAGACATAACAAAAAGATGGAGGAGGTCGCTCTCGGTAAGGGACTTTACCTGAGACCGTACAGAAAAGGACTCGGACTCTATGTGAGCTCAAAAAACTAACCGTGAGCCTTCCTGCACGCCCTTTGACCGATTACGATATGAAACGTGCGTTAACAGACCGACTTCGCCTTAGCAAGTTTCGCGGAGTCTTTATGCGAGATCGTTTGCCGAAAATAAGGCGAAACGTGGAATGTAGCATTGTAAATTTGCAGACGATGCGTGAACCCGGCAGTCATTGGGTGTTGTACTATGTCGATGGCTGCAGAGCAATTTATTTTGATCCGTACGGTAATTTGTCTCCGCCTCAGGAACTGGTCGACTATTTGGAAGGTACCACGATTTTCTACAACCACCGTCAAATCCAACCATTTGATACGTTTATCTGCGGACATTTATGCATGATACTAGCAGTCATGTTGTGCAGTAATGTCTAGTTCGATGTCAGTGTATATAATACATGTGTCGACTTAGTCTAAAGTCAGTCATGTCTCTGTCTTTAACCTTTACCGGCGACAAGTCAGTTCTCACCAGCGAGTTTTTCCCCCCAGTTCACTTGGACGATGGCAATTGGTCTTGCGGACTACTATCCTTTGAAGCGTACAATTCTATTCCAAATGTAGACGAGACCAACAATCGAGTTTACCTCATGCATGAGGACATAGTATTTGATGTACCGAAAAATGTCACTTTCGAAACATTTTTATCGCATATTCAAACTGTTCTTCCCGAGGATGTTGTAATAAGTTTCACCACAAAAGGTAGGCGAGTAGTAGTAAAGAGCAACAAGGCATTATTTAACGATTAAGAAGATACACTTTGACTCATTTCGGCTTTGAGCGGGGCGCAATACTCGAGGCTAACATAGAGCATACAGCTACAGCGGACAGGGTTTCGAGGATATCGTATAAAAAGATTATAGCGGGTGACATGATAAAACTTCCAAAAGGCTCTTACGAGCTGAGCGATATTGCTAAGGAGCTCTCCAAATACGACATTGATGTGAAGGAGCAACGCAACACGCTCGCCTGTACTGTGATTAGTAAAGACAAAAAATTAAACTTTAAATCGATCAACAATATTGGAAGCATTCTCGGATTTGAACCGAAAATATTGCCGAAGAATGAAAGCTGTGTTTCAGATACAATTGTCGACATATTCAAAGTTAACGCGCTGTCTGTTGAATGTAATATAGTCACCGGTTCATATATAAATGGTGTAGAGTCTCATGTTCTACATCAGTTCTTCCCGACTGTAGCTCCTGGATACAAGATTGTCGAAGTGCCACAGACAGTTGTCTACTTGGAAATATTAACAAAATCGCTTGAGTCAGTTAATATTGCAATAAAGGATCAAGAGGGTCGACTGGTAGACTTTCGTGGAGAGACGATTACCGTTCGCATTCATCTCAAGCGTAATGATTGACTTTAAATACCGACCTGTAGATGTTGTAGACTTCAGTAGACAGCAACACGTCAGAGGGCTAACATCTATCAATCGTGAGTATTTACAGAACCTCGGCTACAAAGTTTGCAACTACGAGCACAGAAGCAATGGATTCCGCCACATTGCTAGACTTGGGGAAAGTGCCAAGATTCGACGACTCCATAGTCAAACTGGAGTACCATAGTCATTTACCCTATTCCTCGAGTAAGTTTGACAATTCTGATGAAATAAGAATACCCTTTCAACAGCCTGACACCTATGTATTACCATCTAAAAGCTTCATTTGCATCGAGGGAAAGATGACACCGGCACCAGTACATTACACACTAGCATCTAATGCTGGCGCTCATGCATTTAGCGACATTCGACTTGAGCTAAATGGAGTCGAAATCGATCAGACTAGGATGCCCGGTATCACGTCAACGTTAAAGGGATATGCGAGTTTTAGCAGATCAACTGCTCAGAGACTACAATCAGCTGGATGGATGTTACCGTCAACTGACAAGTCCTATAATCAAACATTAGACAAGACCACTGGAGAATTTAGCATGTGTCTTCCTTTGGACACAATCTTGGGCTATGCTGAAGACTATAAGCATGTGCTGATGAATGCTCGTCTTGAGCTGATTTTAATTAGAGCCAACAAAGACGATAACATGTTTGTACCTATTGAGTCTGATTCAACTAAAGTGCCTGCAGGAGAAGCTTTAAACAAAGTCGAGATTAAAGGTATCAAGTGGAAACTCCTCTACTGTACGCTAAATGACTCTCAAAAACTTCGCATGCTTAACCTGCTTGAGCGTAACGTACCCATATCGATGCCATTCCGTACATGGAACCTGTTTACATATCCCATTCTACCACAGACTCAGAATCATACTTGGACAATAAAATCTAGCACACAATTGGAAAAACCTCGCTATGTTATGTTAGCTTTGCAAACAGCTCGAGTCAACGATCAGAAAAAGGACATTAATAAGTTTGATGCATGCGAGTTGAAAAATGTACGGCTCTACATTGGAAGCGACTCGTACCCCTATGATAATTTAAACTTAAACTTTACCAAGAGATCTTTAGCATGGTTATATGAAATGTATGCTGACTTTCAACGTTCATATTATGGTAAAGTCGACGCGCAGCCCATGCTCACATACGAGGAATTTATCAAGGACGCACCTATTGTAGTGTTAGATTGTAGCCGACAAGTCGAGTCAGTCACATCATCCTCTGTAGATATCAAGTTAGAGTTTGAAACGTCTGCAAATATTCCTGCAAACACAAGTGCCTACTGTCTGATCCTACACGATCAGCTAATCACACATTATCCTCTCACAGGCATCGTAATGAAAAATGTCTAGTGGAGGGGCTGCATATAAGCATACGTGAGCAGACTTAGATCGTCAGTCATCACAATGAAAGCAGCCATTGTAGACATTGTATGCTTCAGAGCGTCTAAGAAGTCATGCAACAGCTGCAGCACACATACTTCAGGCGGCTTTATTGTTAAGGAGCTGGCCATTATAGATGTCACTACTGGTGCTATGAGCTGGTATCTGTTTAAACCGCCCTCTCCTAGCAAGGATTCTTTTACTGCACGAAGCAGGGATAATCAATGGCTGACTGAAAATTTCCATGGTTTGTCATGGGATGATGATGGAGACATACATTACAATCGACTTAACGACATTCTTAGCATTTTAAATGGATACGAGAAAGTCTATGTGAAGGGACTTGAAAAAGCTCAATTTCTTCGTTCTCGCGGAGTTGCTGTTGATACATGGGATTTGGATCTTCTGGGATGTCCATCTCTCAACGACTTGATCTTTTGGTCAACCATGCCGCGTTTATCCTGCATCAGACACAGTGGAAGCAACTTTGTATGCGCCAGGGATCAAGCTTCTAAATTGTATTTATGGTATTGAATAAAATTTTATACAGTATAAATAAACTTTAAAAAAAAAGTATTCTTTTTATTTATAAAAATAGTAAAAAAACCTTTTACTCCTCAGTATAATGAGATTCGCCAAACAGAACACTTCTTTTGACGTGTTGAAACTCGAAGATAGTGAGGATAAGCATGATGGAATTAACATTCGACACAGTCTTCTGTTTGGTCATCATCCTATCCGTGCTCTTATTTGTGCATCATCAGGTGGCGGTAAGACCCACTTGATGGTATCGCTTCTATTGCATATCAATGGTCTGAGGTTTGAAAATGTATACCTCTACGCGAAGACATTGGAACAGCCGAAGTACAGGTATTTAAGCAAAGTGCTGAGCGGTATGCCAGAAATCGGATTCTTTCCTACAAATGAATTTGAACAGGTTGTAGAACCTGAGCAGGTCGGCGAAAACTCTATTTTCATTTTCGACGATGTAATGATGAAGAAACAAGAGCGGATGAAGGAATACTTTACTCGAGGTCGACACATGGGCGTCGACTCATTTTACCTTTCGCAATCATATGCTAACGTTCCGAAACATTGTATTAGAGATCAATGCAACATGCTTATTCTCTCTAAAATGGACGATACAAATCTCCGACATGTGTACGATGATCATGTCAACACTGACATGTCATGGTCCAAATTTCACGACTTGTGCGTTCACTGCTGGAATAAAAAATATGGTTTTTTAGTCATTGACAAAGAAGCAGCAGTAGATGATGGTAGGTATCGACGCGGTTTTGATGAGTTTATAATTTTCGACCGACTAGGTGAAGCATTCAGTCGTCAAAATGCATGCAACGAGTAAGGACGTAAAAAGACGTCTGATCAAGACGCAAGATGTCATTCGTAAGAAAAATAAACTATTGCGCTCAGGGAGAGCGCAGGTCAAAAGAATTACCGAGGAAAACGTAAAACCCCTTATGGACCCATTGCAAAATATCGCTCAAAGTCTTGACAAAACTTTACTTATGTCAACTACATACCGGCCTGACATTACTGCCATCGCTGCGAAAGACTATCCAACAGCAGCAACTCAAAGAGACGCTAATGCTAAGGAATACTCTACTGTAGGGACCCAATGGAACACTGATGAAGAAGATGCTGCTCCTGGAGTGGTCTCTGGAGATGATGAAGAGACATTCGCATTCGAGCCGGAATTGGCTTTTACACAAATGGGACAGCAAACGTCTGCTAAATCAGCTGCAGAAAGCTCACGCGGATCTCAATCTCCGGTCTTTCGTAAAAAACTTGGTTCATTGATGTTAACGAGATCGCAAATTACACCACCCCAGCCATCATCTTCATCATCATCTCCGCGCAACCCTTTAATATCATCACCGTCTCCTCACGTAGCATCACCGATATCTCTACGCAAACCTTTAAGCGTAGCCACTAATCGTGCTCAATCGACGCCTACGGGCAGCCCTCAGTTTAAATCGTATCTTTCATCACCCCAGGGTATGAAATAGCTGAAAATGTTTTTAGGCGATGTCAGTGTTTACGGCCGACCCTTCGTACAACATTTACTCACGGGCGAAGCCATCAATAGGAAAATAGACACGGTCTATGGTCCTAGAGTCGCCTCTGAAGGAAACATTGTTATCGGTGATTCCGATTTGAAAATGGATTATGACAACGTGTATGTCAAAGTAAAACCTTATCCCGCAACTGACGGCCTGTTCAATTTACTTTTCCTCTACGAGCCTGACAACTACACATCCATAGACTTGGCGAATTACCAGGAAATTATCTTGCAGTCAAACGCTGCGCGACAAGGTTACTCTAGACTTAAAAATTTTAATTCGTCAGGCACCAAGTATCGCAAACTTTTAAAACAATTGGTCAATCCGGACCCGCTTGGAAAGGCCTCAAAGGCTCCAGTCAAAGGTAAAGGTTTTATGCAAGTTAGCAAACGACCAGTAGACTATGTTTATTGGAATAATGTTAACGAGCTCGTTGATCGATTACGTCTCATCAACGCCTCTACTCAGGCTGGTAACAATTCTCATTACAATGAAATCCAATCTATATTAGAAGAGTTACATGAAGCAGGCGTCATTGAGTCAGTTTAAGTCATGTCATCGAGTGTGAAAGACGCTCTAGTCCGAGAAATACATGCTCCTGCAAGGAAACGGTTTGCTAGAAGCAGAGTCGTCATCAAGGGTGTTCTCGACGATTTATGGGAAGCAGACCTAGTCGAAATGACTGTGCCTGACCGCGGATATCGATATCTCTTAACAGTCATCGACTGTGGATCTAAGAAGGCGTGGGCAAAACCACTAAAGAGGAAAACAAGTAAGGAGGTGAGCGCTGCAATGGATTCAATTTTCAATGAATCTGGTTTAAAGCCTGCTTTATTGCATACTGACAAGGGATTGGAATTTAGAGGCTCCGAGTTCAAATCTCTTATTAAGACTAATGTCATCAATCATTACTTTACTTATAGTCCACTTAAGGCATCCATTGTTGAACGCTTTAATCGCACACTCAAAGAAATGATGTGGAGACATTTTAGTTCGCTCGGAGCATACAAATGGGTGGATCATGTAGACAATCTGCTGCACACTTACAACAGTAGAAAGCATCGTTCTACAGGAATGAGACCTATTGATGTAACCAAAAAGCACGAGTCAACAATTGTCAGCCGTTTGAATGCGAGTCGAGGAAAAAAACGTAAGCCGAAGTTTGTTGTCGGTGACTGGGTTCGCATCAGCAAACATAAACATCTCTTTACCAAAGGATACACGCCCAATTGGACTAACGAGCAATTTCAAATAGATCAAGTGTTTCAACGAGACGTTCCTTTGTACAATTTAGTTGATTCTGCAAATCAACCGATTCATGGTAAGTTTTATGAGGAGGAGCTAAAGAAAACAAATTATCCTTAGTATTATTTGATCGAGCGTGTTCTCCGACGAAAAAATAATAGAGCTCTTGTCAAGTGGCTTGGTCTTCCCCCTTCTCAAAACACCTGGATAGCCTTGAAAGAGCTACAAAAGTAACAAGTCTCATCCGGATATGAACGTCCCTGAACTCTATAATACTGTCTCATTCTTATACATATACACTCTCTCTCTTGTCTAGACAATAAGATGTCTATCTCCCTCCTTGACTGACCATGAACCCACACCTGCATCGATGTGGAAAAACTCATGCACAAGAGTCGTGCTAAGCTAATCTTCTACCATCTTTATCTCACTTGTTTATTAACCTCGATCTCTCTCCCTCCCGGATAAAGCCGACCCTGAACTCGTCCATTTTTTTTTTTTTTTTTTTTTCCATTTTGAATACTTCCCACTTTACTTCTTCCCCTCGCAGTACTCTCCCTCCACCGATCTGTATTTTCATCCGATGTCTCGACTTTAGTCCATTGTATTCTATCAAACATGGAACACCTTCAGTTAGAGTGGACATTTCTGCTAGAGTCTATGAAAAAGTGCGTTGTAGTCGGATTGACTAAAAAGTCAGCTGCTGTGTTAGCTATCCGTTGTTTAGACGTATCGTCATGTTTTTTCTTGACAATGTCGGATTGGTCACTGGTGATGCAGAGGGAAGATGAGCTGAGACAATTTATAAAGAATTGCGAAAACCCAAAGAAAAGGAAGGCTGAACCATGTCAGGATGTTATAATCAGTGGTAAGCATCTCCTTTTACATTTACATCGGCCTACTCGTTCAATCCAAGCAGACTTGTCGTACCGTCCCTCTTGGATTGATACTTTGTTATCAAGAAAACCGGAGTTTGTAACTTTGTCTGCAGTGGAGACCTTGTCCTTACTGGATAAGATCCCTCAAATCAAAATCGCGTTGGATCTAATTATTCAGCTAAGGACAAGCGAAAAAGAGCCAACAGCTCCTGTTCAACTGGTCGCTACAGACATTAATGAAGACGACTTTGATCTTGATGAACTTTTAAGATTAAATGTGTAACTTCGATTTTACAGCAATGCTTCAGCAATAACAAGGTAAATTAACATTCATTAGTTTGTCAACCATGGAGGAGTTAGCAGCTATCCGTCTTTGCCCTAAGTATCAACGTTATCAAAAGGAATACTCAGTCATCAAATTCGACGATCCGGCTGCTCACATATTTAACTCGATTGCAAACGCAATTCGTTACCTCAAGGAAAGTTCGAAGATTTGTAAGAAACGTATCTATTATCAAGGCCTCAATAGCCACTATACTGCTTGCATTTGGAGTGATCCTGAGTGCCAATGCGGGCCGGATACATGCATCTGCTGTTATTGTGGTATGGCGCTTTTCAAAATCCAAAAAGGTTTGGAAGAATTATATCCGACAGAGCAAACAGCTTCCCCCTCCACTTAACCGATCAGCTTTAAAAGTCGCAGTCTTCGCTCTGCCAGCATCAGTCTCATTCTAGAAACCGACCTATTACCATCAAATCACTATGTGTTTGTGCGAGAATCTCAATGAAGCCGCTTACTTTAGGCGTCGCATTCAACTTCAAGATCTTGTCGAAAATGAATCTTATTTTATACAAGCATTTCAACTTGAGCATAACGAAAAATATGGCCCCGGACTACTTGTTACTCTTGATCTGCATCGACATTATGAAACTGAAGAGCGGTCTACTGGCGATCAACTGCTAGATGAAGAAGATGTTGACGTTTTTCTACCGAGACGTATCATCAAATCAATGAGCAAAGAACAAGCTGAAACATACAACTCTGCACCCAACATGTATCTCAAGTACGGCGGGAGGATTGGAAAAGCTTACAAAATTTCATTTATTGAGGATGAGAAACTTACAAAACTGTTAAAGTAAAAAAAAAACAAAAAAAAAAAAAAAAAACATTTATCTAACATGTAAATATTACTAACAAAATATAATGATCAATTTTATAAATGTCTTTTTATTGACTTACTATATTATAAGAAAACCTTTTACATTATTTTATAAGAGCTAATCGCATCGAAAAAATATGTTAGTATATAAGAGGTAAAACTTAACGTAATATAAAATTTCTTCACTTTGTCTCCAATACATTGTGGGGGAGGGGGTGACGACATTGCCTATTTGCGTTTGAAGAATCGCCATTTTATACTTACTACACAGACGTCCTGAGACGCCCCGTTTTAACCCCTACATCGATTGATGACCGGTGANTTTTTAGCTTAGTTTTTTTTACGAGAAAGAAAAAACCATCCAATTAAACCTATTAAAGAACACCGATCTCCAATTGACGGTGACATTGCCATCAACACTCCACAATCGTAAATGTTATAATAACCAGTCATATTATTCATATAGCTAACCCTCCCTCAAAAAAATTATTCCCTAATTGAAAAAGACAACATCTTTGAAAAAATTTGAAATTTGAATTATTCTATTGTCTTCTTAATCATACTCTTCTCTCAATCCTACATATTTTCCTTTCACGCTGCAAGTTTTACCCTTTTAATCCTTAGAGAGAACTTAGGATGTGGTCTATTATTCGAAGAAGCATTATTTGAAACCTGTTCTCTGGTGTCCATTCAATACTTTCATCTTTACATATTTCATCAGCCATCCTTTTCTTTTTTCGTTTACGCACCTCTTTAAATCGGTGATCTATGTTAAGGCCTTCAGCTATGGTCTTAGCTTCAGTGACTGCATTGATTGAGCAATTGTGATATCTTTTATCTGGAGGAGTTTGTTGTCAATGTCAATCCTACTTAGCTCCTTGAACCAGAAGCAAGAAAATATCATAAATTCAAAAGTGCTAATACTTTTTAAAAGACTCCTAGCTTCTGGTTTTGTTTCAGAACTTGAATTCAAACATGCTACCATATCATTTAAAGCAGTAATAATTCCTTCCTAAGGTAAATAACCATTACAGCTGCCCGCTTTCTTGTCCACTTAGTTCCGCTCTGTAGCTTGAGAGAGATAGGTATGTTTTTGAGCAAAACTTCCCCACCTATTAGTTGATGCTGCTAAGAATGAATAAAGAAAATTTAAAACTCCAAAGTTTCTGCTTCATGAGTGACGCTCGCAGTATTGACCTCAACTAATTTTAGTTAATGCGCAGCACAGGGTACGAAGTAAGCAAGAGAATTATTTGCCTCCAAATGGGTTTGGACACCTTTGTCATATAACTGCCATGTTAGCACCACTGTCATATAACTGCCATGTTAGCACCACTGTCATATAACTGCCCTCTACAGATCTTAAAATCCAAACCATCACTTATGAGTTTTGTGATTATTACTTCAGAAAGTGCCACCCTTCTTCTCACTAACTGTAATCCAGCATCCAGCGATTTGCCTCCCCATTTTTCTGCTACTGACACCGTTTTCCTCTGTGATTTTGTTTGGTTTTGGGGCGTTTTTCAATGATTTATATATTACAATTATAATTCAATTATAATACATAATACAATTATATTTAACAATTATTTATATTTTTATGGTGACTAATTTTTGATGGATAAATGCCGAACTCATTGTGAATTTGATATAAAAACTCCGCCATTCTTTCTGAAGATGAGTGGCAACTTCTAAATCGTCTAAACGCGATGGCCGCTGATCTTCTTTCCAAATTATTCCCATTAATCCAGTGGATTGTAACACCCAAAAAACTTCTGCGTTGGCCATATCAAATATCTGCTGATGTTGAAATCTTCTAAAACTGTTCTAAAATTTTATTCTACTTAGTTCCTCTTTTAAGGCTCTTGTGTTTTCGTTATAAAATATGTCCATTTTTCCCGTTAAGGACCGACGAGTTAATATTTTTAAGCATTTTGATATGAAGAAATTTTTAGCTCGTCAAATTTTTTTTTTTTTAAATATGGATCGTCAACTATTCTCATTGGAGCCATGAAATGAAGAGTACATTTTAAAATATTTTTTTCAAAACGCTCTTGAGGAATTTTGTATTGGTAACCACTCTCCATAACAGAATCATTCGACTTACGGTTATTTTCTTTATTGTGATTTTGGTGTTCCTCGTACACTTTTAAAATTTCTTCACCGTAAATCTGCTATTTTAAATAGCTCAAAAAGATGATTTACCGTATCCTTTAATCTGAACAACGCGCGGTTCGCACTTTACACACACTGCTAATATTTGAGAAGTTTTACATCTGTCAATTACTGGCTTGAATAACCTACTATTTAAAGAAGTAAGGTTTTTTTTTTTTTTAGAAAATCTTCGGACTGCATATTAATAAGACAATTTGACTAATAATTACATGTGGAATGTATAGCAAATGGAATATTATGAACACAGCACTTTTTGGTTATAAACTAAGGGTTGCCAACCTGTACATACTAAATATATCTTCTTTTGTTTACTATATAGTATACATTTTTTTTTTTTTTTTTTTATTATATTTTAACACAGCTTCCAGTGTAGGATTTGTCAAAATTGCAAGTCGTATATGTAAATGCATTGTACAAATTATTTAGTTGATTAAAACTCTTTTTGACTTTGACAGCCTATGTGGTAGGGCACTGGCTTATAGTACAGTTAGGTGGAGTTCGATTCTAACCGGCATTGCACATTTTTTCTGTGTCTGTTTCCCATAAATTTTATATTATAAGGGTAGTAGTAGTAAGGTCCTAGTACTAGTACTAGACGGGTCGGCCGAAACACTTGTTCCAACCTAGCAATTAGACCATCACTTAGACCNTCTTATGTTACTCAAAATTTTTCCTCTTACTTTTGTTGCAATGATATCCAAATACTCGATGGATATTGTGCGAAAAGTAGCTGACCTGACCTTTTATTGGGCGGATTATGTGTTCCCGTAGTGGGGGTGTGGTATCGAGAGAGTAAGTCAATGGTGTTGAAGAGCTTAGAGTAAGACACGCTAAGAAGAAGAGTAAGTCACGTTGTTTGAACTTTCCATTACTGGGATCACCAAAGTCAAGACTTTCATCTGATCCTCGAAAAGCACTGACCTGATAGGCCAAATGCATAATTACATCAAGAACGGCATATAAAACTGACTTCCAGCGATTCCCCTCCAATGATTCTCTTCCTGCGATATTTGTTCCTGTAGTTCTTTGTCAATTCCTCCTTTATCTAGAAATGCCTCTAATGTTTTCCAAGAACAAAAACTTTTTTTGTAGCTTAAGGATTTTTGGGTTCTGGAATTTTTTTATTTAACTTCTTCCACTGTGTGGGATCTTTCTCCTTAGCCAGATGAGAAATGCCTGCTCTGAAAATAATTTGCACGAATATGTGACTAGAAATTTCCCTTTACCAAGTGTAATCGTTTCCTTTCTGGGAATTATTCTATTTTAATAAACTCTTTATTCTAACCTCCTCTACCATAGCAAGCTCCGTTTTACCGCTGACGGATTTATACCCCCAACCGCGTTTACCTGCTCAAACCACCCTCCTCCCAAGATGCAGAATATGTAATATGTATAATGATATTTTTTTTTTTTTTTTTTTTTTTTTTGCGAATCCTCTTAAAAATTTTCCATTTTGGAGTCACATAAAAAAATTCGTATTTCAACATTTTTAATTCTTGTCGGCCGTACAGATTTCTATTGTGCCAAAGGCGCCCTTTGAAAAGCTAACAGCTACAGCGAATACATAAATATAATATTAATTTGATTTAATATGGAAAAATTGGTTTCCAAACATTTTTTTTGTTTCTCGGCTGCGCCCTTGCTGATTTCCTGTTGCTCCAAGGGCGCCCATAGTCAATTTCATTTAGTAAACTTTAATAGGTGTTTAATTAACTCATTCAATTTCATTATTTTCCAAACATTTTTTATTTCTTGGCGTACTTGCTGATTCCTCTCGCTCCATAGGCGCCCTTCGTAAGACACTAACAATAACAGCTACACACTTTGCAAATCTCTGTTGTTCTAATGCCGCCCTTTGTCAAATCGTTCAAAAATTGAAAATGAAAAAATGAAATAGGGAACACTTTTAATATCTCGTCTGGCTTCCTTTCTGAGGGCGTTTTAGCGCAAATTTTAGCACTTGCACGTTTTTTGTTTGTTTTTTTTTAGTACAAAAAAACCATAACACAACACAACAGGCTGGTTCGGCCAGGCGCCCCCCTAACCCGGCGCCCCATTTTTAATTCTCATTGTGACTTGGTTTCATCTTTTAACTTTTAGCGGGGCGATTTGACGACCCGTTCCCTGCCCTTTGGTCCAGGTCCCGTTCCGAGTTTCTCTTGCTTCAGTCTCCAGACCAAGTACAAGTACATGTTAATTATAGCATCTATTTGTAAAAAAAGGTAAGATATCTTGAACTGCATTCTAAGTTCAAGCAGTATTTATCTACTAATATTTAAAGATTAATAATATTATTATTAACACTGCGGTAAAACTATGTTTTTCATACCTGTAATTGATAAAACGATACCTGTCATACGATAATACGGCTAGGCTTTCAGGGCACACCATATTTTAAGGAATCTTTACTGGGCGAAAAACTAGGACGTTCCGGGGGTATGGATAAAATATTTGCAAATTTAATGCTTCAAAACGTAACTTTAAGTATTTTTTTTAAAACTAATTGGACCTCTTCTACATTTCCCTCTTAAATTAGTTTATTAGGAAAAAACAAAATCCACAAATTTAAGGAAGAAAAAAAATAAATAAAAAATACGTGTGGTCGTTTTTTTGGTTTCACTCCCGGGATCCAGAACGTGCCATAAGGAACTTCGTTCCAAAAATGAAGATTTTGTTCACTAGTTTTTACAATGTAACTTAACTAATAGAAGTGCTATTTTTATAAAGAGTTATAAATTACAACTTATGACATTCTTCAAGATCAAAACTTTAAAAAATTTGTACAAAATTATTTACAGATGGATGAAAAACAATTGCTTATTGATTTGGAAAAAAAAAGATTTTTTTTTTTTTTTTTTTTTTTCATTCTTTTATATAGTTTCTTCTTCCAACTCATTGGATATTTTCCGTAGGCTTTTTATTTATATTTTTTTTATAAAAAACTTTTTAACTAAAAAAAAAATTGCTTTAACTCTCTTTTTCTTTAAACACTTTAAAAACTTTTTTTTTTCTTCTTCTTTCATACCTTTATCTTGAGTTGCTCCTTTTCTTCATCCAGTTTCAATTGTTCAGTGGTTTTTCTTTTGGTAAGTAAAAGCTCTAACCACCTTACCACTTTATATTTTCAATAAAAAAGGGGCAAGTAAAGAGCAGGAACAAGTTTATAGAAAATGTTTTAAAATTGACGACAATGTTCGCCATTTTCACAAGTGGATCAATGAGTAAATAACTTTTTTTAAAGTCAAGTTTTAAAGGAACATTTTTTTTTTTATTATTTACAATGAGCTGTGAATTTCCAATGTGCAGTTAAAATAAATTTTAAGAAAAGGATATAAAAATACTCTGCCAATTAATGTGGCACATAGCTTCCTCGCAAAGAAAAAAACAAATTAAGATATATACCTCGATAAAAATAATCAAAAAGTTGGAACGGCGCGGCTGTGTTCCAGTAAATATTTAATAAAGTTGGAGAAATTTAAACATTTGTTGGAGAAACAAAGCCTCCAACAAGCGCCATATGTTAGC
>KZ653135.1:49087-82436 GCA_001010745.2 Gerris buenoi | reverse complement strand
TAATCAGTTGAGGGCCAAAGGTCAACATAATAAAAAAAAGGGTCCTTAAACGTGACAACCGACAAGAAAAATAAAATTAAATACCCTTTTTGAAACAGATAAGAGTCAATGATAATAATAATTGAAGAAACGTCAAAAGTAGTTGCAGTAATGTGACGTCGTAAAGAGGTGTAATATAATTACAATAAAAGTTTTTCGGAGAAAATCGGTGCGGTAGAACTAGAGATAGAGTGTATCTTAGATACCCGGAAAGGCGGGCCGCTTCAAAGAGAGGCGAGACTCTCTGGATAGGGGAGGCAAAGAGGAGTTAGCGTTAACGTTAACACTAACGCAATGCAGATAGATATAGGTAATAAATAGCCCTAGCCTTATGGTGAGGGACATTGGAATCGGGAGCAGAATAAGGGTCCCATGCAAGTTAGAACCAAACTCTACCATACAATAGCGAAATATTTGCCGTTTATAATAATATAATTTAAACTTAGATAACAGAAACAGGATAGAGAACAGAAAGAATCAGGACAACAGCTAACAGCTATGAAGTGTTATCCTAGAACAATAGCAGCAAACAGCAATGAAGTTTTATGTTATCCTAAAACAGCTCATTGCATCCTGTTTTTGTTACTTAAACTGTTGATTCCATTCTGTTCTAAAAAAACAGTAACAGAAAAATCTGTTACTGTTATCAAATCTGTTCTCTGAACTGTTTTCATGAACTGTTATTCAATAACAGGACTTTTTCAATAACATTTTATCGGACGAACTGTTATTCTCCAATAACATGGTCTTGTAAGCTGTTCTGTTATTTTCGACCCACCTCTACTGCAGTCAGAGCCTGTTTTGTATCCAATTGTATAATAGGTAACCGGTCCAAATTTCGATATTCAAGAAAAAAAGTATTCTTTATTATTTATTTTATAAAACTAAATTAATTATGAATGGAAACCCTGAGGAAATTAACAGCTTCCTCCTCGACTTCAGCTAGTATAGGTTGTCGACCTCTAGCTCTTCCACTGATGTGGGTTGCTTACCTCTAACTCTTCCACTGATGTGGGTTGCTNTTGATAAATTTGTTGATAAACTTCTTTGGTCCTTGATCAAAAAATGCAGATCCAGTTCTATTAAGAGCGATGAACATTCTTGATTATAGTTCTTCTCTTGACAAGTTTGATTGCTCGACAGTTTTTAAAGAGGAACTCGTATGAACGGAGACAGCTCTTTGACAGGGCCGGCACCGTGCGGTTGTAAAGAAATATAGCACTGTTAATTTACTTAAAATTGAGTAAGGTTGAGAAACAGTGTTACGAGTTTTGCTGTTGATGATTTCATTATTGACGTGGGAGGAAGTTTTTCAGATACATAAAATTGTAGAAAATCATCGGTAAATTCTGATACTTTATCTTTTTCAAAAAGGTTCTCAACATCAACTCGAGCGGCTTTGACAACTTCAGTTTGTGTTCTTGTACTTATAAAATAATAGGTTGATACGAATTGAAATTTCATTTTGATCATCTATTAGGCGCTGGAAAATAAACTCTTTAGAATTCAGGATAACCTTTCTTGTTATTGCTGGCCACGATCTTCCGATCCGATTCATCACTCATCACTTCATTTTCCATCAAGTTTTCTTCATATCCACCGGAATTACACTTGTCTCCATCATGGACAATCCTTCTATAATAACTTTTTTTAGACTTCTATATAAGGAATAGTGACAAATGACCGTTGGCAGTCTTTTTAAATAATCTAATTTGTAGTGTGGTCGTTTCAAGGTATATTAAATAAATCTTTTTTATCTCATATGGCTATATTTCGACCACTCCTGGTCATATTTATGCCTAAAACATTAACAACGTATCTTTTAAAAGTTTTCAATTTTCGTTAGAAGATCTAGCATAAGGCCGGTAAGGTGATGTTCACCTCCTGTCTCCCACAAACGCAAGAAACCTCTAGCAGTAGATTTTTCCACTTTTGTGGAATCATTGTTGTTCTTATCCAGCAAATTAAGCCAGTCTTTGTATCAGTGGAAGGTTGTTCCAAGCTGCTTTGGCAAAGTTGTGTAGGTGTTATACAAACCTAACTTCAATGCTGGAAGGTGGTGAACACTTTACTTCTTTACTCCAGCCAGTTTTTCAAGTTCCTTAAAACGTAGAGCTGATGCCCTATAAAATGTTGCAACAGCTTCTAAATTTATCTTCCAATGCTGAACTTCAAATTACTATTGATTTTAAGTCTAACATTGCCAGGTCGAATCGATGCCAACACACACACTCAAAGCCACACCAAACTCAAAGTAAATCTCTTCCTAAGTACTCTTTTATTTGAACTCATTAGCCAATGTTTTTTCCTCTGTTGGCACTCTCTCCACCAGGACATCTCTAGCACTGGTTTCTATGCTGTAGCAAAACTGGAGAGGTTGAAAGAGGATAAAACTCGGGCTCCATTGTCTTTATGACGCAACTTGAGTGTCAATGTGTATCTTTGTCAGAGATGGTGAAGGCCAAGAATGAGCAGAAACAGTTATACACATCTAGTGCTATTTCAGTTAGCAGTTTAATTTTCTCTGCAGACTGTGATTTTATAGATTTTGCCCTAGGGTGTTTTTCAGATTGTGCCATCCACTTTTTTTCATTTGATCGATGTTATAAGCAGCTTTGCGTGCTTCGCTGATCTCTTTTTATCTGTCACATCGGACACTATCAGTAATGGGCAAACTTCCATTTTAGGAATATTTTTGTGCTTCTTGAATATGTTTAAAACAAAGAGTACATTGAATACTAGAAATCTTGTTTCCTAGTTTTACTTTTTCAAAAAAATCATAAGTTTTTAATAGCCATGATTCATCTTAATTGCTACCTTTATATTATCCTAAACATTTCTCTTTAAGCTGACTTTTACTGGGCTACACTAGTGTCACCCAGTTAACATGTTTAATATGCACGTTTCAGGGGCTTTCCAAGACGATATTTTATACACAATGCCAGCTCCAGTTTCTGAACGCTTGGAACCTTAATTTTACTGAGTTCCCGCCGGTAATTTGAACGCAATAAATTAATTTGTCTTTTTAATATTGGCTTCTTTCGTGATTGGCTTTATTTCTTTATACACTCCAAGAAGAGATTCGTACCCCTCGGATTTTTTTAAAAATTATATTATATTTGTAAAGTTTCATAAACTTGTATGGATTAAGATAATACTTGTTTACTGATATTTTAATTATCCTCGGTATCAGGAGAATCGGGAGACCTAAGGCAGAAAGTGGCTTCTATGGCAAGAATTAAGGAGCTATTAATCGACTAGTTCCCTGCTCTTTGGTCCTAGTACCGTTTCCTGCTCTTTGGTCCTGGTACCGTTCCCTGCCTCTTTGGTTCTGGTACCGTTCCCTGCTATTTAGTCGTGGTACCGTTCCCTGCTCTTTGGTCCTGGTAACGTTCCCTCCTCTTTGGTCGTTGTACCGTTCCCTCCTCTTTGGTCGTTGTACCGTTCCCTGCTCTTTGGTCCTGATCCCGTTCCCTGATCTTTGGTCTTGGTCCCGTTCCGAGTTTCTCTTGCTCTGGTCTCCCCACCACTTGACTGAGAGTTGCATTTACACGGCCCGACCCAGTTCCATCATTTCCCTGAAGAGACAGGATAGTAACTGCGCTAATGCACATCCCGTTGTAGATTAGTGTATAATTTGATAAAGATAATTAAATTTTGAATTGTTCTTGTTCTTCTGTTTTGTTTGGCTCATTTTGTTGCTTATCAACGTGATTAACTAATAACTCTACTGCAATAACTCTTTTCTTGGTGAAATTAGTGGTTTTTTTTTTTTACGCAAGGTTTAACACGACATTAGTTAATCTTTTCGAACTTTATTCCTAGTGAATAATAATGTCTTCGATGCTCCACGAGGAGAAATTAAACATTATATTAGACGACTTCGAATAGTGCCTATGTCCATGTCCATACATCATACCTGGCAGAAATATTCCTTATATCTTGAATGTTGGCAGTAGCAAAACGTTTTGTCTGAGAAGCTTTTTTGGCTGTCGCCAATGATAATTGATTTTGACACTCCTGTCCAAAGCTGTCCTGCAATCTTCTCTTTTTTTTATTTGTTTAAACGCAGGCATCCAACTTCTAGTTCATATCTAACTCTGCCACTTCGTTTATTTTACTCACAAAGCGACATACAAGGTATTTAATAAAACTATGGAATTTATCGAGATGCTACAACCGGTATCGTTTTTATAATGTTTAAAGTAACAGTTCAAAATAAACGGAATTAAATCGGACAGATAGAAATAAGTGAGCCAAATAGTTCAGATTTACCATAAGTTTAAATAGGTAATTAAAGTATATATGTTACTTAAATCTGTTCTATTTTGATCTGCATTCTCCTGGTAAGATTTCCAAATTGTCCAGTTGGCCCTGAATTTGGCTCTATCGCAAACCCTTGGTATCACATCTTTTATATCTTTTCTACTAGGTAACTTATATTGAGGTTGAAGAGAATAATTTACAAAGGCAATGTTCTCCACCACAGATAGTGGCTGGATATCCTCCTAGCTGTGGCTCATAAGATCGTCGCCGGCATCCGGTGCATGAGGCAGGCCGTCTCTGGGCTCGGGACTCTCGACAGTCGGCGGTGGTGCCAGTCTTCTGGAGCCGGTACCAGAACGCATGACAGGCTCTGCAGTCTAGAGGTGGGCAATAACAGTTATTTAGCGGTAACATGTTATTACTGTTCTGTTATCAGGCAATAGCATGTTCCAATAACATGTTATTTGAGTAACAGGTAACCGGGGGGTAGCTTTCGATGACAAGAAAAAAGCGGGCGGGGGGTAGGTATTTAAAATAAATCCATAAATTATTATGAAATACGAATTATTGTTTTTAGTAATCAGTTGAGGGCCAAAGGTCAACATAATAAAAAAAAGGGTCCTTAAACGTGACAACCGACAAGAAAAATAAAATTAAATACCCTTTTTGAAACAGATAAGAGTCAATGATAATAATAATTGAAGAAACGTCAAAAGTAGTTGCAGTAATGTGACGTCGTAAAGAGGTGTAATATAATTACAATAAAAGTTGTTCGGAGAAAATCGGTGCAGTAGAACTAGAGATAGAGTGTATCTTAGATACCCGGAAAGGCGGGCCGCTTCAAAGAGAGGCGAGACTCTCTGGATAGGGGAGGCAAAGAGGAGTTAGCGTTAACACTAACACTAACGCAATGCAGATAGATATAGGTAATAAATAGCCCTAGCCTTATGGTGAGGGACATTGGAATCGGGAGCAGAATAAGGGTCCCATGCAAGTTAGAACCAAACTCTACCATACAATAGCGAAATATTTGCCGTTTATAATAAAATAATTTAAACTTAGATAACAGAAACAGGATAGAGAACAGAAAGAATCAGGACAACAGCTAACAGCTATGAAGTGTTATCCTAGAACAATAACAGCAATGAAGTTTTATGTTATCCTAAAACAGCTCATTGCATCCTGTTCTTGTTACTTGAACTGTTATTGATTCCATTCTGTTCTAAAAAAACAGTAACAGAAAAATCTGTTACTGTTATCAAATCTGTTCTCTGAACTGTTTTCATGAACTGTTATTCGATAACAGGACTTTTTCAATAACATGTTATCGGACGAACTGTTATTCTCCAATAACATGTTCTTGTGAGCTGTTCTGTTATTTTCGACCCACCTCTACTTGAGTCAGAGCCTGTTTTGTATCCAATTGTATAATAGGTAACCGGTCCAAATTTCGATATTCAAGAAAAAAAGTATTCTTTATTATTTATTTTATAAAACTAAATTAATTATGAATGGAAACCCTGAGGAAATTAACAGCTTCCTCCTCGACTTCAGCTAGTATAGGTTGTCGACCTCTAGCTCTTCCACTGATGTGGGTTGCTTACCTCTAACTCTTCCACTGATGTGGGTTGCTTACCTCTAGCTCTTCCACTGATGTGGGTTGCTTACCTCTAACTCTTCCACTGATGTGAGTTGCTGGCCTCTAACTCTTCCACTGATGTGGGTTGATGGCCTCTAACTCTTCCACTGATGTGGGTTGATGGCCTCTAACTCTTCCACTGATGTGGGTTGATGGCCTCTAGCTCTTCCACTGATGTGGGTTGCTGGCCTCTAACTCTTCCACTGATGTGGGTGGATGGCCTCTATCATATCCCACGTGAGTAGTAGAGGCTTTCTTTTACTGTGCCACAAGAACTATCATTAAAAGTAAGCTTGATGTTCGCTGGACATATTGTAGCGATTTTGATAGAACCCCTCATTTTCAAGTGTCGAATTCCTTTGCCACGATCCTTATAGGGGCCGCTTCGATGGCAAGTAGTATACAACATCACATTGTCACTATTTTTCAACTTGTAAGATTGTAACAAGAAATATGAGGATAGTTCTTTTTTACATTTTCAAGTTTAAAACGCATGCATTGAATTAAATTTCAGTTGTTTCTTACCTTGTGAGTCCTGATGGTCAAATGAGATGAGTAAATTTAACTTTTTTTATTGTTGGAAAGCTTAACTTGCATATTTCACAATCGAATGTTGAGTTTTGATTAATCCGTGGATCCTAGGAAAGTTGCTATAGTCTATGTTCAAATTTGTTTTTTCCTGCGTCGTTATAAATTTGAATTTAACTAGTTTGTTAGTTAATTTGGCGTAATCTTTTTTTATATTGTTAAGGGTTCTGTTCAAAATTTGTTATAAGTGTTATTATCTTGTAATAACAAATCCATATTTCCTTCGTAATCAGATTTTAACATATTTGTGGTTTTATTGCTTTTATCTGTTTTTATTATTATTAATTGGGGATTATTTGTATGAACGTTTGCATTATCATTTGTACCAATAGTAGGTCTTGAGGCTACTTTGGAAAGAAACCCTTCCTCTTTTTTATTAAAAAACTTCTCGCTTGTACATTCTGAGGCCAAAATTCTGGGTCCATCACATCATTCAGGAACTCAAAATTGACTCCAACCTGAAAAGTTGGATAATCCTTGTTTAGCTGATCACAGACAATTTCAGAATCAGGCAACTTGTTTCTAATCAGAAGTGACTACTTCTGAGTTTGTACCTTTGACTACTCTGCTCACATATAACCAACACAGTCTCGGTATCCCTTTAAATAAATCCGTGCCTGCATTTTGAGATCCAATGATCTTATTCTTATGTTTGTTACTGTTATTCCCTTTGTTTTTTGTATCGTTGGTCTTTTTTGTTTCCTTTTTAGGTAACAGGGAAGGCCTTTTCGTCAATAGCAGTTTATTTTTAATTTGTTGTTTTGGTGGATGGTTTCTGTGTTGATTTATATTATCTGTACTTTCTTCTTTATCTTCATTTGCAGTGTTCCCTATGTTCTGATCTAAAACTGTATCTGTTATTTCTTCTTCTTCATCAGTGACGTCATCGCCAGCTGTTTAGTCTGGCGATAATAATCATAGTATATAATAGTAATCAGTCCAGATTATGACTCCTTTCTGTTTTTTGATACTAATTCAACAAACCCCTTTGTTTCTCCAAGAATCGTAACGAAACATTTGTTACAAACACGAACGTCTATGTTTAATTATTAATATATGTTTTATGTTTAATTTAATTATTAATATATATAGGTACAAGAACAAGTTCCGTATCAGATGCAATTAATTTGTGTGGTTTTTTTAGTTGAACAATAATCAATCCGGAAACATAATTATAAATTGCACTTTTATTACGGCTTCCTAAGTCCTATATTCTCTAAAACATTTTATTCGATCTTGATCGAGTAATCTTTTGTAGCATTCCATGCGACAAAGAATTAATTTAGACATTTTCCTATTCTTAATTTGTTTCCCCGATGTTGAAATATAACTTTTACCTGTTTCCAACAATTCTGCTCATCTCTCTTTTCTTCCTAGTTTTCTTTATTATTTTCGTTGGCGTATTTTCTTCCTGGCGCAAGTTATATTCATTTAAAGCTGCAACTGCTATAAACTAACACAGGATACTCATCGTGTTAAAGCAGTTGTGGGGGAGTATTTAAGGAGCCTTTCGAATCCGACTTCAGACGCTTACCTTTCTACAGTTCTATGTGAATGTATTATTTTTTTATTATATTAATGTTGAAAAATAATAGTGTTTCATTTTTTGAAATGTCATATTTTCATTTGAGTAACTTAAATTGCACTGATGTCTTCTCCTGGCGTTGAAGTTTACTTTTTTTTAGAGTTTAGTTGGCATTTGTAGGCCACCTCCTTTACTCTCCTTAGCCGCACTTATCATTTCAGCAGGTATATTGAGATCATTAGGCCACACTGGCGCCACAAAGGAATTCGTGATGTGGCAAAATGAAGCAAAAGTGCAAGGGGCCCATATTCTCAGATCAGGAATAGGTTCGATTATGAAACTACCTCCCTCAGCTTCTTGCCCCACTATAGCTCGGGGTAAACCCCATTGTGCTGAGGAAGATGTTCTAACGTATGGGGCCACTTGTACATTAAGCCCATCTCTTCCGTTAGCCATTGGCCTAACCTTGCTCCAGGCTAATTGAAATGCTGCTTGTGCGTAAGTATCTGCAAGGTACGGTGCATCTTGCGCTATGGAGTTCAAATAGTCGGCCATTCCCATAGACGCATACCAGCCATTGTGAATAGCAACTGCATTGCCCTGTACCCATTCAGATCTCATGTCGACATCCCCATCCGGTCCGGAACATGACCACTCAATGGGAAAAGTTTTTATTAGCTGATAGAGACAGAGAAAATTGCCACGCCTTGGGGAGAAATGTGGATAGGCAACCCCAAAGTAACCACCATCTTCGAACTCAGCAGCAATGTTTAGAGATGGAACAGCATTACCGTGAAACCAAGACCTATAACTGAGGGCCTGGCTTGGTACTGCGACACCAAATGCATTCAAAAGCAATTTGTCCATTAGGACATAGAACATGCATTGCCCAGGTCTTAGGGTATATGATGGATCAACCCCTATCAAATCTGGCAGTACTTCTTGCAAATAGAGTCTTCCATTACGATCAGGTTGCTCAATTAGTAGGCAATTGAAATCACGTCCTGTAATAGAGTTGGACCACAACACAGTGGAAGCAGCAGCGTTTAGTTGTAAGGCTACTATGGCCAGAGCTCGAATACCCATAACTGAGAAGTTTTGGCTCAATACAGCTATATCATTCCTGAGTCTGAGGGTCTTTAGTGGTACTATGCGGAGCAGACGATAGATTATGTTAGTGTCCTGGGGTGTGGGTAGGTAATAGTCGGATATCACTTCAATGCCGTAGAACAATCAGATAAGGTCGCTGGTTCCGAGGGTCGTCAGCAGTTAACCGCTCTTCATCGCCTTCAGGCCTTGCTTCTCTGGCCGCCCTAAGACAGGCGTTCTCGTTTAACCACTGATTATTGTGGCTAATAAAGTCTGAAAAGACTAAATGCATTGCCGTGAATAAAGCATTTTCCAATTGATCTTGTTCAGATCGCAAGATGGCTATTTTGTTAAGCACAGTGAACATCTGATCTACTGTGGGGTAGGCAGGAGCTGGCGCTGCTGGGACTTGGGTACATAATACATGAATAGGATAAGCAGGCCAATCTATGAAATGAGGTGCTACAACAGCATCGCCTATGGGTGGGACTACTACTCTGTGGCCAGCGCATGCCAACCAATAGTAGCATTGGAGATACTGTAAATCAAAGTCCTCACCTTCTAGCATCATCCATACTCCCTGCCCAAGCAGATTGTTGAACGTGTCTGCGTCGAAGGGTTGATTTTCATCAGGTCTTATTTGCTGATAAGTGATGGAATTGGGAGGGTAAGGGGTACATTGGTCTATTGGCAAATCAGCCACCCTAAGTCGCTCTCTCAATAAAATATAAAAGAGCCCTTTAGCGTAGAAAGCCGTATTGTCTGAAATGGTATTCCTACGTTTTATTTGCAAAGCCATTGTTCCAGCTGATCTAAGGTCAATACCTAGAGCAGCAGCTATAGCCGAGGAAGCTACTTTAACGTTTATCGCTTCGTCGTTGACATATGATGAATAGACTTCTTCCCTAATAGTGTCCAAGGTAATAGGCCCTCTGTTCTTGACCGTCAATCGCATTACTCTAGTGGGTCTACGTTTGGAAACACATATATTGGAAAGCACTTGTACTCCTGGCCCCATGGTACTAAAAATGGTATTGCGGTGAATGGTACTTGATACAGTATAACCTAAATGGTTGTCATTGTAAATAGACATAGTTGGTAACTGTTGCAGGCTTTGGTGGGCAGCTTGGTACAAAGAACCGTCAGTGTATGTAGGGGGCGTGGCATCAAAATTTAAATCGGTGTTGGCTATGCAGGTACGGTGAACTGAGTGGATACCCTCACCAACTTTAGATCTAGTAATCATAGGATGAGGTGCCAATTTCTCTCCTTTGAGGGCACGATTTAAATCCCTTTCACTCATTTGAATATCTTCAGCAGTAGAACTGCCAAATGTAGCTTCTGTTTCTGAGCCTCCGCTGCTACTACTACTCCCGACAGCAGAAAATATTAAACTGAAGGACTAATAAAGAATAGTTAAAAAAAAAAATTGGAAACTTGTTTATTTTTAATTTCATCATCTGTGATCGATGATTTCCAATCTGATGGCAACTGATAATGTGGATCAGCGTCACTATTGTCACTCAAATTAAGGTCTGTAAAAAAAATATAGTTAGCGGTTATTCAAAGAAACCTTACTAAATTTATACAAAATTACGGTAACGGCAATTATTTGCCTATTCATATGTCTGTGAACGTTTTTATTTGCAGAGGTTCAAATAAACAATTAGTAATACAAAGAAAACCACATATTATGAAAAAAATAAAAAACCTTGTTAAATGAAAATAAAAATCACACCTGCTACATCTACTGTCAATCAACAAAAACAAAGAACACTCTAAATAAGAAAGTTAAGTAGATGATGTTAGCTATGTTTTATTCAAAGTTAATTTTAGGAAGTTCTTCAAAATTATGGCCTCCAAGGTGAATGCACATTTGCATCATTGATCTGGTTGCTGCTTGGCTGCATGCTTCAGTAGCTGCTATAAGTTCTTCTCTAGTTTCCAGATGATTTCTGTACACCTCCTCCTTTAATGCATCCCAAAGAAAGTAATCTAGGGGTGAAAAATCATGGGGCCAAATCACTATAGTTTCCCTAGGTCTTCTAATGAAAGTAATCTAGGGGTGAAAAATCATGGGGCCAAATCACTATAGTTTCCCTAGGTCTTCTAATGAAAGTAATCTAGGGGTGAAAAATCATGGGGCCAAATCACTATAGTTTCCCTAGGTCTTCTAATAGTTTCCCTAGGAATTTGAAGTTCGGAAGACGCCCTCCTCACACTTGTAGAAGGATAATTGTCAAAGTGATTTAGAATGACATCAACCTCATTGGGTTCATGAAGTGCTTCGTGATCCCTGTAGAAAAAAGGGTAGAGGTAGAAAAAAAGGAAAGTGGCTTACTCGGTGGTGCGTGCGTAGGTACGAAGTGGTGATGTCCCAGGCCTGGGGTTGGTGGCAGGTGAAGTTCACTGTGGCGACACCACACACAACTGTTAAGCACTTTAGGTAAGGATTTTAAACGGGTTACTATTTAACTTTACTTTAAATGGAATAAAAAGACTAAAGATGAAGAGGCACGGTGCAGGCATGGTGAGAGAGAGGAAGCGAAGGGAAGGGAACACGGAATGCGCCGCCACTGAGGAGGCGGGAAATTTAAATCTAAAAGCCAACAATCCCTAATACTTCTGAATGAACCTGTTTCTCTAAGAGCACGGTGAGTTTTTGAAAAAAACATCGCGATGTGGATGACGCCTTTGTGGAAACGCTTCTGCTTTTAGTCTTGCAGCTTCTCTTGTGTTACTTCCTGCCAACCCATAATAATAATGGATGTCACTATACTCTTCATTGGTAAATATGAGAGGCATTATGAAATTTTACACTAAATCAAAAGCACGAAAAGAACGGAAATAATTTATGACAAGTTATTATAGCTATGTAACGAAAATAATACAACAAATTACTATTTTAGAAAAATCAGCTGTTTTTTATTAATTCAGATGTTTTTAAACACACACAATTGCAAAGATATTGTTTTTTCCCTTATTATTTAAACCTTCAAACCTCTGCAAATTAAAAACTGGTTCACTCTGACATATATGAATTTGATTATATATTAATAAAGGTTATAAATATAAAAGTGTTTCCTATGTTGGTGGTAAATTAATAATTCATTTTGGGTTTGTGGTTATAATACCGGCTTAAATTTTAGGAAACAAATTTTGAAAAAAAATCAACCGTGTCTTTCTATCGCATTCACTTTTTAAATTATTAAACGTAATTTTTAACTTAATGGAAAAAATCAAATAATGCTGATAACTCGAAGTAAAATTTAGACCCACATTTAAAAGGACATTTTTGTTCCAATTTGGCCATAAAAACTAACCATGTACATGTCACTCGACAAAATTTCTTGGAAGTCATGTGTAGGATTTCCACACCGGTACTTTCATAATATTTTTCGAGTTTATGTGCCAAAGTAAAGACATGAAAATGTCCACAATGTAGGCCACAAATGTAGAAATAAAATGAGGAAAATTATGTCTATAAGTAATGGACACAAAGAGTTGATTCCTTAGACAACAATAAATCTTTGTTCCCAAGAACTGAATGAACAAAACTATAAATCATAAAGAATAAGTCAATCATAAATCTTAACTTAATGGTAACAGATATCTAAACTAAAGTGTTATATGTTGAGGTTAACATGTTTTGTTATAATAAATACATAACTAGTAACAATGTAAATAACAAGTAACAATGTAACAAATAAACTTTCTTTGTAGCTTAACCTAACATTTAATTAGATAAGGAAAATGAAAAAAAAGTAAATAATAAATTAAAGGGTTAGTAAAATAAATCATAACGCATAAATAATAAGTAAATAAATTATAAATGTTAGTTAAAAGATAATAGTATGTTTCATGGCCATTGAGTGGTGTTCAGAATCAATTATCAGATTCCTTGTAGGGTAACAATAATACCAAATTATCAACAGGTCGCTTTGAGGTCCTTTAGCAGTGCGTACCGTTGCAACACGCACTATATTGTCTGGGCCAAGATAGAGTAATAAGTGATGATAATAATCCACTATTAACATGCTAAAATCTGACTTAGCAGGGATTAAGTAGGGATGTCTGGTATTGTAGAACGGATAGGAGTTTGCTAATCTGCCGCCTACCCTGAGAACACCCTCTAAGTCGACAAAAGAACTTAAGCCGAGGTGTGTCATGGGTATAACGTGACCTGTAATAGGTTTACCTTGACCTTGATTAATTTTCATAATATGACCTTCTCTGATTTCAGCCTGGGTAAGGGAACCACTCAACCGATCGATGTGAGACTTGCGACAGTTTTTATTGTCTTTTCACCCAGGCACATATGTGGATTACCTGGGTATAGGAGAGTTGTTCAGGATTAATTTCATTAAAGGAGAATCCTCTACTGTGGCTGAAAGAACAGCAGCTGTCGTTTTCCTCTCGGGTAAGTTGTTGAGGTCTGTATTATTCTCATTTATTCTGAGGCTAGGCCAATGATTGGGTTCTAATTTTGCCCAATATGGGTTTTGAAACCATAAGTCGTTATTGACTGTTTTCTATGTCTACCCCACGTGAGCCCAAGCCACTAGGGGTTTCCTCTGAACAGACATGAGGCCGCTGGGACAAGTCAGTGATTTGTAGAATATGGTCTACGAAGCATAATAAAGTTTTTAGTTCATGGGGTGGTGTACGGAGCCACCCTAGAACTACCCTAGAATCAAAGAACAGGTAAACCTCTGATAGTATAACAATGAGTTTAGGTGGCAAGAGTGTAGCACAGAGCTCGAGCCAGGGAATTGGTACAGGTTTCACCGGAGCTAGCTTAGATTTAGAAAATAAAATCTGAATTTCTGCCCGGGTCTTGTTTTCTGGCTCCTCAATCCTACGAGGCAGGGTAACAATATTTTGACCGGGGTCTAAAAGTTTCTCTGATAAAGGTCTGTACCCACTAGAACGTACCATACTAGGACCGTAATAGGACCGTGTCAGGCACGAAAAAAAGTACTCCGTTCACTACTATGCCCACTGCAACGGATCAACAGCGTTCTATACCCGTGTGCAACGCGTAAGGTCCCCGTTTGGTAGCCGTTCCGTGAGTCCTGTTCGTTCTATCGGTCAGTACATCCAAGCACGTCGCCGAGAGTGAGTTTTCAAAATTCACAAGACTACTACTTGTGAATTTTCTTTTAACAAATATGGCCGTTAGGAAATTATCTTTACGCGAATTGGCTTTGATTGCCATAATTTTGGATGTGGAAAAGGAAAATGAAAAGGAAAATGAAAAAAAAAAAAAAAAAAAAAAAAAAGCTTCTGGATTTACGAATCTATAAGAAAACGAAAAACTGAGGGAGAATATTGGACGTTATACAGACCTAGAAGATGACGAAGAAAAGTTTTTCCAGTATTTTCGCATGATGTCATTCATTTGTCTTTATGACGCAACTTGAGTGTCAATGTGTATCTTTGTCAGAGATGGTGAAGGCCAAGAATGAGCAGAAACAGTTATACACATCTAGTGCTATTTCAGTTAGCAGTTTAATTTTCTCTGCAGACTGTGATTTTATAGATTTTGCCCTAGGGTGTTTTTCAGATTGTGCCATCCACTTTTTTTCATTTGATCGATGTTATAAGCAGCTTTGCGTGCTTCGCTGATCTCTTTTTATCTGTCACATCGGACACTATCAGTAATGGGCAAACTTCCATTTTAGGAATATTTTTGTGCTTCTTGAATATGTTTAAAACAAAGAGTACATTGAATACTAGAAATCTTGTTTCCTAGTTTTACTTTTTCAAAAAAATCATAAGTTTTTAATAGCCATGATTCATCTTAATTGCTACCTTTATATTATCCTAAACATTTCTCTTTAAGCTGACTTTTACTGGGCTACACTAGTGTCACCCAGTTAACATGTTTAATATGCACGTTTCAGGGGCTTTCCAAGACGATATTTTATACACAATGCCAGCTCCAGTTTCTNCCGTGTACACACCCCGGTTTAGCAACGTTGCGTATCATGCACGGAGCGTACCGTCACATACAAAATATTCTCTCCGACCAATTGAGGGTTGAACGGGCATGGTACGGTACGGTGTTGGCCGGTGACGGAACGGTCTAATGGGTGCAGTCCGTAAGAAATCTATACAAAGAATATTTTTTTGCATGGGTCGGTACGGTTACGGTCCTATTATGGTACGTTCTAGTGGGTACAGACCTTAAAGGAGGGTGATTGCTTGACCATATGCTTAGAATAAATTCACCCTTTCTCAAAAGTTTGACGACACCATGATGGGGTATTAGATGCATGCCAGGTAACTTGGCTTTCCTCGTGTGTCCTAATCTCTTAATGGATATCCACCTAGAGTTAAGATATTCTAAATTAGACCCTTTGAAGGGTAGACGCACCCTGTATTTCCCTGTAGGAAGACGGTTGTGAATTTGTTTAAAATGCTCCTCACAAGCTGATTACTAGGGTGCCCACCCTAGTAATCGTCTATGGGATTCAGAGGCGCCCTACGCCCGTAGGGCGCCTCTGAATCCCATAGACGCTGAAGATCTTCTTTTGGATCGGATTATTTAAGTGAAGCTGCTCAGGCGGTAGCGCTCAGAACTTGAATTTCCCGTGCCTGGGAAATTTCTGATATTTTACCTAGAATAACGTACCCNCTCTTCCACTGATGTGGGTTGATGGCCTCTAACTCTTCCACTGATGTGGGTTGATGGCCTCTAACTCTTCCACTGATGTGGGTTGATGGCCTCTAGCTCTTCCACTGATGTGGGTTGCTGGCCTCTAACTCTTCCACTGATGTGGGTGGATGGCCTCTATCATATCCCACGTGAGTAGTAGAGGCTTTCTTTTACTGTGCCACAAGAACTATCATTAAAAGTAAGCTTGATGTTCGCTGGACATATTGTAGCGATTTTGATAGAACCCCTCATTTTCAAGTGTCGAATTCCTTTGCCACGATCCTTATAGGGGCCGCTTCGATGGCAAGTAGTATACAACATCACATTGTCACTATTTTTCAACTTGTAAGATTGTAACAAGAAATATGAGGATAGTTCTTTTTTACATTTTCAAGTTTAAAACGCATGCATTGAATTAAATTTCAGTTGTTTCTTACCTTGTGAGTCCTGATGGTCAAATGAGATGAGTAAATTTAACTTTTTTTATTGTTGGAAAGCTTAACTTGCATATTTCACAATCGAATGTTGAGTTTTGATTAATCCGTGGATCCTAGGAAAGTTGCTATAGTCTATGTTCAAATTTGTTTTTTCCTGCGTCGTTATAAATTTGAATTTAACTAGTTTGTTAGTTAATTTGGCGTAATCTTTTTTTATATTGTTAAGGGTTCTGTTCAAAATTTGTTATACGTGTTATTATCTTGTAATAACAAATCCATATTTCCTTCGTAATCAGATTTTAACATATTTGTGGTTTTATTGCTTTTATCTGTTTTTATTATTATTAATTGGGGATTATTTGTATGAACGTTTGCATTATCATTTGTACCAATAGTAGGTCTTGAGGCTACTTTGGAAAGAAACCCTTCCTCTTTTTTATTAAAAAACTTCTCGCTTGTACATTCTGAGGCCAAAATTCTGGGTCCATCACATCATTCATTCTTTTGGATCGGATTATTTAAGTGAAGCTGCTCAGGCGGTAGCGCTCAGAACTTGAATTTCCCGTGCCTGGGAAATTTCTGATATTTTACCTAGAATAACGTACCCGAAAATTGTGCTAATTAACTTGGGCTGATCTGGTATAATAGTAATAATATCACCAGTGAGCACATCGACAAACAAGTCAGCACTTAGGAGAAAGTAGATCGGACCTGGTGCCAGAAGTCCGGATCGGTTAGGTTATAGCTCTCATATGGAGCGTGACACGGTTCTGAAATCACGAAATTAGGAAGCTCAGATGTTATGCTATCAACCACAAAGGCCTGAGTGCTAATTTTCGTGTTTTTAAATCTGGACATGCGTGACATGTGACTACCTCTGAAACCAGGCATGAGTGTCTGGCCAATACCCTGGATATTAATATTACAGGCTTTTATGTTGAGTCCTAACTTAGTGGCACGTAAGGACCTCTGCCTCAACGTGGTTGGGGTGTAAACTGTTAATTTTAAGCCGGGTGCCGTTTACTAAGCCCCGCGTGACGTTTAAATTTCTCAGTAACATAACCACGCAACCAACTTTAAGTTTAAGCCGATATAGAGGAAAGCCGGAAGGGTTTAGAGTATTTAAAAACTCTAGAAGTACGTTTAGAGGATCGTCCTCCCCATCGGGGTGTACAGAGTCACAACTGTCGACAGCATAGTAAACGCGTTCTTGAGTTCGCTATTTGCTAAGAACCTCATCGTTAATTTGCGCTGTGTCGACGTTTTTGGGGGCAGAGGATAGCAGATTGAACGTATTAAAGAGCCCTTTCTGACGTTATGACATCGCCGTAAATGGCCGTAACCACATCTTCGGTTACAGTGTGCGGCGGGACCTCTATTAGCTGGTCGCCGGCAGCAGTATTGACCTCAGATCGAAGCGTGCCGTTACCGACTCCTAACTGAAATTGTGAGTACTCGACCTCATCCGGCTCCACCTGCATATTCGTTTCCAGACGAATATAACGTAGGAATCGGAAAGGTATGGAGGACTTAAGGTATGGAGGAAAGGTATGGAGGACTTAATAGTGGAGGAGGTAATGGTTGCTCTGTCTGCCCGTGGTATCACCGGGAGCGTTTGACGGAAATCACCACCGAATAGGAAGTTTTTCCACCGAAGGGTGGAAAAATACAGTGTCGATTATCTTCATGTGGAACTTGTTAAGCATAGTTACCTCGTCGATAATGATGACCTTCGCCCTCAATAGATTAACGGGCCTTCTCGCTTTGTGGGGTCAGGTTGGAAGTGGCTCCTTCGTGTACTTGTAAGGGGAACCCAAAGGCGTAATTCACGGTAGTTCCGCCTTTAAGGAGGGTCGCCGCTATTCCCGTGAAAGCGCAAGTCACGGCGGAATCCCCCCTACCTCTGACATGGGATAGTACGCAGTTGTAGAAAAAGTCTTTCCAGTTCCCGCTGCCCCTTCTAAGAAAAAACAATTGGGAGTGCGTTATTGTAGGCAGAATCGATCACCTGCCTGAACGCCTCTCTCTGATCGGCGTTGAGTCTCGGGATGTCACGCTCAGCGTTCCTGAACTCTTCATTCGCGTTGTGGTCCGGTACTGCCTCGGCCAAATTTTAGGTATGTCCCCGACCGAGGGAAGACCGAAAGCTTCTAGAGACCTACCGTTGGCTCGAAGTGTGCGTTCAATGTCCCTCAAAGCGAACTGGTGGGCCATGTGAGTAGTACGAGGGTTACGCCTGAAGTCCTCCTACAAATGGTTTTGGAAGCGCAACCATATGGCATTGGGGTCAGGCAGTTCGCAGTATAGACACATTGAAGCGAACATGAAGCGCAGTCGCCGAGGCATCTGGTGATTTACAGCCTCGGCCATAGTACGGATCCACTCCGTGTCATCTCTTACCAAATTTTTCTCCCGAGCAACACGGACGAAGGTAGGATAAGTAACCCCTTCATGAGTACGGAGTTGCTCGAAAGAAGTGGCACCTCTGACGTGTAAAAGAAGGATTCTAAGGTGAAACCGTTCGACGTCGCAAGGGCTCACGTGGTGTATTCGAACAACCATTCGACATCGCCTGATCCTCGGATTCCACCTCTTAGTACGTTAGTACGTAGGCACGAAGATATAATGGAGAGGAATCTCGGTATAGAGGTACTGACGGGCTTGGACGTCCTCCTGGTTCAAACGGAACCAATCTGTCAACTTGGTAACATTCCGAGCATCAAGAGCGGCCTGCTCGTTCCCTTCACGGAAAACAATGACATTCTGCCCTTCTAAGTGCACCGGGAGTCGGTGGATTACATGCGAACGGTCATGTATTTTAAACTCCCGCAGTCTCCAGACGGCTTCGACCGCGCTGACATAACGCGCGTCTAAATACGTCCTGACCTCATCCCAATTTAACTCTTCTTCGTTCAAAATGTTTCCGTCTCTATGGACGACGGCAACTCGGGCCGCATCGACCCCCTTGTAAATATACTTATAGATATATTTAACCGCTTGAATGCCAGAACACGATTCAACGTTAATGTGGCTGCCGTATTTAAGTGTCAAATACTTGTTATAAGGGACGACCCACCGATTGTCCAAGAAAACGCCGTTCCTGACAACGTACCTGCCGTCATCTCTCCGACGATAAAGAGGGTAACCGTTGGCGTCCATTTTAGTGCGGTCCGAAAACTCTTTGGGAAAGTGTTTGCTGCAAACACCGTCGACCATGCAAGGGGAATTAGGAAAATTCGGCCCACAGGGGCCATGTATCATAGTCTTTGTGACAATTGCATGAAGTCTTGGGTGGGTGTCACTGTTGGGGATCTCCGCGCAGACTATTTCGTCCACTTTGTCTGGTGTCGTAGGTTTGTAGGTTTGTATGGGCGTGGGGAAGGCCCCTCTTTTGAAATTCTATGGTATAGACGTATGCTTTTACACTACCGAAGACTTCGTTTTTTACATCTTCTAAAAAGGCTTGTAACTTGACGTTAAAAACGCGGACAATTAAGTCGGGACAATTGGAAATCTTTTCACCTCGCAGTAGGTTCACAATCTCCGGCCAATCTGGATTGGTAGTGAATGTGATGAATAGGTCTGGACGGCCTTTGTCCCTGACTAAGGCCATAGCATCCTGGTGCAGTTGTTGCATGTATCTGGCGCTGCCAGAAAAAGAACTTGGTAATATCACCATCCTAACGACCCGAAGACCCTCTCGGTTAGCAAGGTTATTAATGTGATTCATCAGCCCCAACCAAAGTTCCACTCTCAATTGTCCCTGGTTAGTACGTATCCACGTGAGGCGTTCCCCTTCGACTCGGACCCAGCAGTCTACAATGAACTGTTGGAAAAATTTTCCAGCACGATGAAGCCTATTGTCACCGTTCCTAATTGCAAGTAAGAACTCGTTAAAAAATTGCATTTTTGAGATGCGTCCACGCCTACCACCTGCTACATCGTACGGCCTATTAATGTGCCAACCGTGTTCGCCGTAGGGAAATAATAGGGGGTAACTCATAGGGTCGAGATTCCTGTCGTTACCATATAAAGTTCGGAGCCTTGCTTCACCTTCATTCGTCCTGGGGAAGACGGCTAGACTTCTTTCTCCGGGTGGCATACCATCTCTGCTGACGTAAATGGCTGCAACTTCGTTTTCGGCCGTCGGCCGGTTGTATCTCCGACGATCGTCGCCTTCGTCTTCCCTTAGTACCATGTATACTTGAAGCGGCTCTCTCGGCAACAGCTCGAGCGTGTTCTAAAGACTCGGCCTCGTGCATCATACGATAGGCCACACAGTACGGGTTCGTTTCACGCATCAACGCGTCTAAGCTCCTCAGTAAATCCGCGTCTAACTCCATGTTGTTCTGCAGCCTAATGTTGTTGGCCATATCAGATTCAACTACGTAAAGCTGGCCAAAGGACGGGTTAAAATCTTGTTGTTACCAGTTAAAGACACGAGACACGTTTCCTGATAGTACATAACAAGTGTTACCAGTGGCTGATGGTCGGTTTTTACATTTACAGTTTGGCCATATATATACTGATGGAAATGACTACAACCGTACCATATTGCAAATAATTCCTTTTCAATAGTCGAATGGTTAGCTTGGCTCGATGTTAAAGTAGTAGATGCATATGCAATTGGCCCAGTGTGCAGCGTACCAATCGTAAAATAACTTCTGGGGCACACGGTATAGTACTCATGACAGGAAAATATTCATTTTCTCTCTTTTCCCATCCAAAATTAGACGGGTCAGGGAGATCCGGGTGTGGAAGATTTGCCCGTCGCCACTCCATCACTTGATAGTGTGTCCTTAAGATGTGTTGGTGTAAAACTGCCCTTGTTGGCGGCAAGTTTTCACTTGGAATGTCTTTTTTGGTAAACATCCACCACCGGAGCTTACCAATGTCTGAAAAGCTTTTGCTTTGTGAATATACGCAGCAAATAAACTTTTCAACCAAATTTTCATCTTCAGGTGAAAAAATTTCCGGGCATCCTAATTTACCTAATGCCTCTAGAATCTTTTCATCACATGATTCAAAAACCTTCCAGAAGGATTGTTTGCCTCTGTTCTTGAAACAACCTGTAGTATCACATCCAGACAGAGCATGGAGCCCTAATAATGCCTTAACTTGCTTGGGGTTTAGGGAAGAGTACACACGATTAAGTTCTATTGATCTCTTATTAGCTCCAGTCCCTGTCACAAATATGCTGTCTTGTGGGAGCAACTGTGACCACCACAATAACAGAACAAACACGTCTGTATCTGGTGAGAAGATGTGTAGGGTAGAAGCACGGTTCGATACATTTATACAGTGTAAAATCATTTTTGTGTCTGCTTCCTCGTGACTACTTGCAAGTTGTGTAACATCAGTTTCAAGCGAAGACTTTGCCTCTTTCCTCCAACTAACAACTAGATTCTTTTTCGTTTTCTGCGCATGTATTATTGCTTTTTGAGCGAAGTAAGTTGTCAACTCATCTTTTGTCCATTGATGAGACAGTAACGATTTCAAGGTCACTTTCCTTATATCTGTAGAGTCTGTAATTTTATACTGGACAGGCGTTGCTTGACCAGCCCTTTTCTTTCTCATCGAGTTCTTCAATGAGTCTTCAAAGTAGGTGTCAAACACTAAGTGCGTTTCGTCGTATTTCGTCAGATAGTGATCTATCTTTTTGATGAACTCATTTGAAAGATCCCAACACGTCTTTACATTTAAATCTTTATGCATACTTTGCACCTCTGCCATGCCATCAATGACTGCTACAGAGTGTTGTGTTGAATTGGCTTGGTTAGACTGATCAGTTGCTTCATTGGATGTAGACGAAGTTTGTTGAGTCATATTGTCAGAGATTGGTATTGCTAGCTTTTCAAGAATTTTCATTAAGTTACTCTTGTTCGAAGTCAAAATCATAGTTCCGTCTAAATTAAACATCGAACGAGGAACAGCAGAAAACTCATAGTCGCTAAGACATTGTTGCAGATCGATGTCGGGTCGACTCCTCGAAACAATTAGCAGTCTAGTGAATAGAGACCTATCTGCCTTTAACTGTATTACAGTATCCGACAATTTTGTCAATACAACTTTGTTGGCTTTACTACACAATTGAAGATTTGCTTTTTTCATTGGTGCCCATAGACTAAACTTGTTCGACTCGATCCTTTCTTGTTTGAAAACGCAGTACATCTCAAGCCCTTTTTCAGACATTCTTGTTGTGTCGTTCTGAATACTTTCAGCGAAAACTACCTTTGTGCAGATATTAATTAGCTCTTTCCCTTCATAAGCTACAGGATTTGTTATTGTCATGATATAGTCATAAATCTTTTGGGCATCTTTCTGCTGGCGAGATGCTTTGCATGCAGTAAGGTGATGGTGTTTTGACCTTTTTTCATCTGTCACACCCAACATTTCTTTAGCTTCTGTGGTTATTCTACAAAGTTCTGGAGAAGCTAAGAAAAAACGTGTTAGTGCCGGTTTTCTTTGTGTGATATTGACTACACCTCCAAGTACTTTCATTGCTCTGTTCTCTTGTTCGAGAGCTTCATCTGTTCCTAATGAACAAAAAGGCACATTTGTCTTGCTAACAACCCAACTTCCACTACTTAACTCACTCCACAAATCAGGGTCTTTCATTTCAAGCTGCATCATTTCTGCCAAATACCAAGCTAACATACTGGCATAATTTAATAAATCTAGGGCAAAGAAGTACTTCACGAACTCTTCTAAGGATGACAAATGCAAAGCCCAGTTTCCAGTTCGGAAAGATCTAATGAATAGAAGCATTGTATCAACCATGGTAACGTATTGAAGTACAACATTAAATGTTGGCTTTTTATGCGCTTCACTAGCTTGGAAAGACTCTAGTTTGGATAACATATTAACATTTTCCATAACCTTCATTACTTCAAAATGAGTAGCTTTAATGTCTTGTATATTTTCTCCTTTTAAATCTGTTAGCAACTTGTTCAAATGTACCTTAATATCCTCAGCTATAGCACTGTTATCTGATTGTACAAAATCATCAAAGACACACTTGAAAAGAGCTAGTCTTAGAGATGTATGTGCATTGATTGCCCTTCGTACACACTTTCCTGACAAAATTTGGGATACAACAGTCTCATCATACAGTATGGACAGCGTAGTTTCTAAACCTGTACCGTCTATAAATTTGCCAATGCAGCGAAGCATCGCCATAACTATGTGTAGCTCTCCTGGTCTAAGAATCCAGTTTTTTGACATTTCTTTTTTCAACATAGATAGTTTCAATATAGGTCTGTACAATCCTAGGTCCAAAGTCACAACAGTTTTCTTTCCGGGCGTAATATTAGATGTAACTTGCTCCAACTTACTCATGAGACTGAGCTGTGTTTCTACTTTAGTTGGGCTAGAATCTATGAGGGGCGATACACATATTCTCGTCTCTTTCTTTGGTTTTTCATTTATAATTGAATTGAAGGCTGACCAAACCGGAACTGCATTCCATAACTTCGGGTCATCCTTTGGTGTCTCTTGTTTTTGGGTCGAAAGAATAACATTTGTGTCCTCATACTCGTTTACATTCGAGTCTACATAAGGTGCCAAAGAAAAGCTATGTAATATCATCCAAATAAGGTCTTGGTTTCTGTACGGGCACAAATCGTTTGCCCTTCTCTCTGTATCAGCTGTTCCCTGGTGTAACACAGGGTTTTTTGGTCTGGATCCTTTAGGAATGCAGCCTATAACAGTTTCAGAAACAAACTGGGGAACACTTTTTAAAGAACGAAGTGAGGACTTTCCTGATATTTCTATTGGATTAACAAAGTCTGATGCCTCCTTTGCTTGATATATAACCATGACTGTACCATGCAACGTTCCTTTTCCATAAGGAGTATCCTCTTGAAAGTCTACGTTGTCCGCAGCACAATACACAAACCTCCCTTTCACCAAGTCTGAGGGAATATAAACTCCTCCACTTTCTTCAGTGCGACTTATAACTTCTGCTGCAATTTCTGTTTCAAGCCGAAGAACTTTTGCATAATCTATGGATACACCAATTCTATGAAGCATTTGAATAATAAATTTACTGCGGGTAGAGGTGTGCATTGTTAGCCCAACTGCCACTTGCAAAGGTAATTGGCGGGTATGTCGACTGGTAATTGCAGTTACGTTAGAAGCTTGCCTTGGCGAAAGCATTTCAAACATAAAAATTTGTGATAATTTTAAAGCAGTTTTTGTAATCTTATCATCACGATTTTGTGGAGCAGTCTTGACGTTTATCTGTCCTTGACAACACCACTTAAAAAAAATACCAACTTCTTCTGGAACAACTTCTTCTACATTAACATCATCAAAACTACCAGTAAATGTCCATTTTTCGCATTTTAGCACAGCCTTCCGTAAAATTTTTGATGCTTCATGAAGAATTCTCATATCGTGCTCAGCGTCCTTGTAATCTTCTTCAGTACTGGCTAACGCAACATCTGCTGTTACTTTAAGAGATACTCGTTGTGGCTCGTTTACTCTTTTTGGCTTACTAAATATAATACCAAGAGCTTCTAGTTCTTCCCCTATAAAACACTTTAGTTGTTTCCTAGACATCCTTTGTCCTTCAACTAGGCCATTGTCAGAAGCGATCGTGTTGTAGAAATTTTCAATGTCACCCATTGTTGTTACGTTTCCTTCTAGAAGAAACTCACTAAGGGAGGCTATAAACTCAACGTTTGTCCCCTGGAAACAAGTTGAAGGCAATGGTTTATTTGTAGATGGCTTTGGTCTTAAAACATTTACAACATGGGTATTCCAGCACATCTTGTGGTAGGCAATATCTCTTGCGTGGCAGTCTCCAGGATCCGAACAATCGCTGATGCGAACCTTCAAGTCTTCTCTGGGTGACATTTCTATGGCACTTTTTAAACGTATTCCGGCTGAATCTGTTGCCATTTTACGTAGCTGGTCCTTTTTGAAACCCGCTTCATTACAAAAAAAACACTTGGCCTTGTCATATAAAGGCGTTTTTGATCTTAAAATGTAGTTCTGGGCTGTTTCTTCGGATTCAGAGGTTGAAGGAATAGGCTCAAGTAAGCGTTTTTTGTACAATCGTTCACTTCTTTCCATGTTGGCCTTATGTGTGCATTTTTTATAACAGTCCGAATGCCATTTGACATCCTTGTTTTGAAGACTTTCAGGAGGAAAACTGCTAAGCTGGCTTAAAATATTTACATATTCCATTTCTTCCCATTCCGCTCTCCTTTTAATACATTCTATTGCCTTTTCATATGATTTTGGGACCACTAATGGGTTATTTGTCCTTTCTTGACATAAAATACACAAGGTAAAGTCTGTGCACTTCTTTTTTTTCCTTGCTGAAGATGGAAGTTCCACTTTTAACACAGTGTCAATTTTCTGATTTGAAGACATCTTGTGTTCAAATTTTAGCTTGTTATTCGTATGTTATTAGAATGTTNGGAAAATACGGTTAAAACCACAGATTTAAATTATTTTTTTGTTATTAAAAAAGGAGGATAATGCTAAGGACTGGGAAATGCGGTTAAAACCACTGATTTGAAACCTTTACGAAAGTAAAGGTCAGGGGAATATGGTGAAAACTAAGGACTTTGATAATGTTGATAAATTAGGGACGGAGACTGTGGTGAAAATGATTTGAATTTATTATTGGTATTCAAAAGCGTGGGAAAAGCAGTGATAATGCGAATTAAACCACAATATTATGGACCTTTAAAAATCTAAAGGCCGTAGAATGTGGTGAAACCACAGATTCGAAACCTTTACAATAGTAAGGTTTTTTTCCCCCTTGATTCAATTCTGGATAAAGTTTCTTTAACAGGATTCAATATGGTTTCGGCTATCTCATATTTAATGTGGGCGTCATCTTCTTTTACATGGGATTCAGAGTTTACTGCTAAGTCAAAATATTCTTTGTTTTTTGGAAGATTTTTTGGGCAATATTTCAGATTTTTATCTAAAATTTTATTTTCATTTTGACTGAATGTTAAGTTAGTTAAATTTACAGTGCGGTTATAAAAGGTAGTGTTAGGGACGATAGTACTATTGTTATGGGATTTGTTACTGTTATAAAATTTAGACTGTTTTAAACTTTTAAGTTTCATTAAAATGGGAAATCGTTTTTTAACAATAATTTTATGCAACCAAAAATGTAAAGAATTACAGAGAACCTCCCATTCAATTGAGTGAAGCAAGCAGTTTAACTTTAAAACAAAAAGTTTTTAACTATCGCCTATCACGAGCACGGCGCGTAGTAGATAATTTATTTATTTATTTATTTGACATATTTTAGAAGTCTTCTGCAGTAAAAGCCACTAGAGAAGCACTCTAAAAGATACAAAAAGACTACAAANAGAGGGGGCAAAGGGTTTAAAGGAGGCAAACGAAAACGGCCATCGTTGCAACACAATTGAAAGCCTCGTCCAATATTACGGCGTAAATCTAATGTTATTCAGCTCGCCTCTAAAATAAAGAGCACCACGGTTATCTCACTCCCAAGTAAATGGACCACAGTCGTGTGGTATGACTCGCGCTTCGTTGTTTATGGGACGCCTAGCCCTAGGAACCTGGCCAGCAGGGACTACAATTTCCTCTGGCTAAAATTCAACCGGCACATCTTCTACAACTTCCACTGGAGGTTGTTCAACAGGCACATCCACTAAAACTTCCACTGGAGGTTGTACTTCCTGCTCGCCTGCTGTACTTGCTGCACTACGGTTCGTCGATGAGACCTGGAAAATCGAAAACATTCCAGAACTCCTCTTGACTCTCTAAGAAATCTCTGCTGTTCCAGACATCTTCTCCTACTTGATCTTCCACTGCATTTTGTATTNTTTGTTTTTTGGAAGATTTTTTGGGCAATATTTCAGATTTTTATCTAAAATTTTATTTTCATTTTGACTGAATGTTAAGTTAGTTAAATTTACAGTGCGGTTATAAAAGGTAGTGTTAGGGACGATAGTACTATTGTTATGGGATTTGTTACTGTTATAAAATTTAGACTGTTTTAAACTTTTAAGTTTCATTAAAATGGGAAATCGTTTTTTAACAATAATTTTATGCAACCAAAAATGTAAAGAATTACAGAGAACCTCCCATTCAATTGAGTGAAGCAAGCAGTTTAACTTTAAAACAAAAAGTTTTTAACTATCGCCTATCACGAGCACGGCGCGTAGTAGATAATTTATTTATTTATTTATTTGACATATTTTAGAAGTCTTCTGCAGTAAAAGCCACTAGAGAAGCACTCTAAAAGATACAAAAAGACTACAAAATAAAAAGTAATAACATAAAATTAATAATACCTTTGGATTAGTTCCATTAGCTCGATTCAGAAAATTTGAAAGGCCTACTCCCATCAGTTCTGAGAAAATTTACAAAGTTGTCAAAGCCTGTTGCAGACTAAACAATTGGCTTCGTAAATAACGTAGATTCTCCAACAGTAGACATTAAAGACAGACAGTACAGTGGCCGTATTATTCCAGCAGATTGGAGAGATGTACCATCAGAAGGATTGGAAGATCTACCTACGACTACTCACAATCATTCATCTCGAGATGGCCGCAAGATCCGTGGCGACTATGTAGATTATTTTGTAGGAGAAGGATCAGTTGATTGGCAAATCCGAATAAGCTAAAGTTGTAGCAAGCAGAAATAATCAAAAGATAATGATCAATTTCTCTGATTCAAAAGTTGTTAAATATTAAATCAATAAACCTTGAAATGTTATTCTCTACTTAAATAAGTTTAGATTACTTAATTATATTTTAATACTTATTATAAATAAATAAATTGACTTACCAAATTACTTTGCGTTGTTCTTGCGTCACATATAAATACTGAATTTAGGGCTTGTTCTGAAATGTCAAACCATTTTAAATTTGGCTTGTAAATTTCGTCTGCGGCACAGCCTGATTTAGTAGAATCTTTTATTTTTTTCAATTCTTGGGAGAACGTTGATCGTATACTTCGATTTACTTTTCGGTTTACTTGCGATTTTGGACTCAGCTTCTTTACTACCGAAGTTATGGGAACTGAAATTGAATCTGATTTTTGAGGGGTCCGACTTGGTTCGATTATCAAACCACTCGGACCGGGCAGGGAAACTGGATCTAAATTTGGTACAATAGGACTTTGGTCTGTGGCCAGACCTTGGGTTAGGAACTGAAATTGGATCTGCCTCTTGAGGGTTCCTACTTGGATCAATTGTCGGCCCACTTGGGTGGGGCATGGCAACCGGATCTAATGTTGGTTGCTTTGCCCTTGACATGGAAGAATCTGGTTGGGGTGGGGTGACAACATTCGAATCATCGGCAGACTTAGCCCCTGACCTAGGTTTGTACCGCGTTTGTAAATGGGGGCGTCACGATCGACCAATTTTTTTTTCCTTTTTGTAATTAGTTCTTCGGCAGGCTGAGATAAAGGCACAGCCTCCCCACCACTGATCTGACTTGGACTAATTGACAAACCATTCGGGCCCGGCACGGCAACCTGATCTACATTTTGCACGGTAGGACTGGGGTCTTTGGTCAAACCACTCGTGCCAGGAAGGGAAAGGAGATTTGCTTGTTGTACGGTTTGATTGGGGGGTGCTGCTTGGGGTCTGTAGAGCAACTGGACTTGAAATTTGTTCACTCGAGCTCGCTGATGGCGATTCGACATCTTCTCCTCTCTTTCTTTTTCTAGTTGCGGGTTGAGATAAAGGCGCAGTCGAGATACCACTGGGCCCAGTCAATGACATAGCTTCTTTAACTGCTGGTTTTAGTACGTCAGTACATGCTACCGGTTCGTCTACTTTTGCTCTCTTTCTTTGATTTGGTACTGCAGCCGGCACAACACCGCTTGGTCCTGCAACAGGTTCTGAATTATCAACCGCACCCTCTACATTCTGTATGACCTCTGGTGCAGTTTGGTCTTCTTTATTTACATCGGTAACTGCTCGTCGCTTTCTACCTCCCGACAGACCCTTAGATCTAACCTTCTTTGGCATATCTTAATAAAAATTTGAAATGTGTTTTTAGTAAAAATGAAATATTAAGAAAATAACTAANAAAAAAAAATACATGTAAAAAAATTAAATAACATCAAAAATAGAATATAATATTTACAAAATATTTAAAAATAATCTATTTACTTGATAACAGTGAGTTTTTACTTTCTCCACCTGGTGGTGTAGTACATAACATATTGTATGGCTTGTAAATGAATTTTATCTAAGCCTTCAATGTAGCGAGTATCCTTGCCAGAGAGATATCTGTTAACGCTCTCACACCAATTGAATATCAACATTCTCACACGGAGATTAGCGAAAGTGGTTTTATACTCCTCTACATGATCAAATAACAGATATCGGAGGAATCTACCTGATTTTTTAATAATTCCGCTAATGGTCTTTCCTACACCAACTCTGTGGCAGTATTGAGGGATGAACCTTTCCGTTAAATTCCTACACTGATTGTATAGATTCAAATAAGCTTCAGTCGGGTAGGTAAGCCTCTTATCTTCTGAATTCCTATCCCTGCCTTGAATTAGGGAATGGTCCTCACATAATTGGGAAGCGAGTTTTCGGACCATGTACCCTGCTGTATAGTTGACCCCCAATCTTTCAATTAACTGGTTGTCAACTCCAACTAGAGAAGATGGTGCACCTATATCCTCTTCCTCTTCAACCACGTCCTCAGGTATGAAAGGAAGAAATTCTTTACTGGCAAACTTCTTGACCTGCAGTGCTAGCCATGGTTTCTCTCCTCTGAATGTATTGCTGCACGTTGTCTAACAGACTGCAGTCATCTTCTTTATAGTTGCCGCCAACTGAATGTGCAGACACCATATCATTCAGGAGAAGGCTCTTATATGCTCCTATGAAATTGGAGAATTTTTGTCTAAAAATGTTTAATTTCTCTAAATAGCTATTTCTACTGTTATTGACGTTAGTGATTTTAATAATAATTCTACTCCTCAAAATGTTAGTATGATTGGGATGTGTGTCTACCATACCAATTGAATATTCTATGTCTGCTATAAACCGTAGTATTTCAGTGCTAGGTTTTTTTTTAATTAAATCATAACTAGGTCCTAAACTTAAAAAATTTTATTGAAAAAATTATTGAACTACACCTATTCTATGATTAAAAAATGTATTATGTCTGTTGGTATGATGTGCTCTGATAAATTGAAAACCCAGTTTTCCTCATGTAAGTTTGAATATCTTTATCTTTCTAGATTATCTATTGTATTGTTTTTATTTTAAACTTGTTTCCTACTATTAATTTTATGACTATGTTTATCCTTCAGAAGTTCTAAATAGGTAGTTTTAAAATGGTTAGTAATAACTTGATAATTTGCATACATTCCTCCTACAATTTCCACTAAATTCATATTTTCAGCTATTTCTTTCTCAATTCTACAAATTTTTCAATGGGCTTCCTTGATTTCCAACTTTAAACTATTAATTCTAAAATGATTGCTATAAATTCGTAGAAAATTTTCAGAGAATATTTTCTTAAATCTATTGTGTAATTGAGTCCTCAGTGTTTGGAGTTATATTATGATTTTTGTGATAATATAGGTATAAGATAATTTTTCTTAGCTATTACTCTACATAATTTGATTGTAAGCTCTTTAATCTTCCAAAAAAAAAAACAAAAAAAACAGTGCTAGCCGTGGTTTCACTCCTGTGAGTGTATTGCTGCCGGTTGTCTAACATACTGCAGTCATCTTCACAGTTGCCACCAACTGAATGAGAAGACACCAGGAGATATCATTGAAGAAGAGGCTTTTATATTCCAATGAAATTTAGAGCATGAAGATTTGTTATTCCTGAAACCATAGCTCCTTATGGCCTCAAACTTATTTTCCAAGAAATCCTGGTTAATGTTTTATGAGGCTCAGTAATTGGAAGTCTTTAATTTATAACTCAAACGATAATTGTTTAATATTTTGATTGTCCTGATCCAGTTTTTAGTATTCGGAGTTTTGTTCTCTTTTCCGTTTTCATAAACATAATTCATGAATTCTAGTACCCTAACATCTTCATTCCAAAAAGCTATGTGGCTGCTTTCCCGCTTGATAGCATATCTTAACTTTTAAATTTCATCGAGCAAACAGCTGACCCATTTACACTATCAAATAGTTCATCAATGAACAGAAGAAATTAAGCTGTTTCCTTAATCTCAGGATCTAATTCTTCTTTGTCAGTACAGCTAAAGCAGAATAAAGTTAATGAATTAATCATTTATTACATGCAGAGTAAATATGCACNGGTGTCATTACATAGTCAAGGAGCTTTGGATTCCACGCCAACGAAGCTGGTTCAGTGGGCTCTCGGTGAAAAAAAAAGTAGTAGGCTGCATCACTGGAAGCTCATCAGCTGGTTAGCTGGTTTAACTTTTTGGCGAACATTTTTTAATATAAATATACGTTTTTAAATTTTCAACAATACAAATCACGATATACAAAAGAGTTACGGTAACTTAACAAAACGGACCGTCACCCTACAAAACTACAACGGTGCCCGGAGCCCTAGTGGCCGCGGGGCGTACAACCGGGGGATCGCGAGCTCGTGTCGATGCCCCGACCAGTCCTTCATAAAGTTCCTTGCTTTCATAAAGCATTGACCTAACTTCTTGCTTATCGGCATTGCAAATTCGAGAGGGGTAAGTAGCTAAACATTTTTTTCCACAAAACCTAGCATACTATGAAGACCCAAGTGATCCCCAGTAATGGCAAGAAGATGAAATTTAATTGTTTCTTCATAAACATCTGTTACTTCGATACCAGTCCTTTGAAGTGGGTTCAATGAATCAATTACTTTTTGGAAAATAATGTTATTTCCAAATGCCACTCTATCAAAAGTGTGAAAAGATAGCATCAGTTAAAATACAGTTAAATAAGGAAAAATAATGGGGAAGCAAGCAGGGTAAAGAAATTTACACTCCGCCTACTTGTGGACACCTGCTCTGCTTCCAAGAGGATTGAGCCAATCTCATAATCATCGTAATATAAAGGAGAAGTTTTAATCCCTTTTGCCATGAACACTAACGCGTTTTTGGCGTGTGATGGGCTTCTACCCCAACTGCCAAGATCTTCGAAACCAACCACAACGTCATTTTTCTGGTCATAGTATAAATGCTCTTTAATACTCATCTCATCAAACATGATGCAGCAAAAAGTTTATCTCTTGCATCCATTTTATCTACTATTGACGTTAATGAGCTAAATATGGCATCATTAATACCAGTTTTCAATGGCACTTTGCTTAGTAAAGCCAATAGAGTGGATCTACAAGGTAATTTAAAAATGGATCTTAAAAATAAATAATTCCTAGGCGATCTTTTATAGAAAGCCAAGGCAATTAATTTGTCATTAAGAGACCATCTGCACCCTTTTGATGGAACCTTGGAAAATCTTAACTGCGCATCTAAAATAGAAGCTGCTGCTGGAGAAAGGTTTTTTATAAGATCTTCTCTTAACTGAGCAGCAGTTTTATTTTTGAGGATAGATTTAATTTTTAAATCCTTATTCGCGTTGGATTTCCTTAAACGATACAGTTGCTTCTTTATTTTATTCATTTCAACAGCAATTTTTTTCTTTTTAGGTATTAAATCTTGTAGTCTTTTTACTCCTATTTCCTTTTATGTAAGGTATTTCTTCTTTTTAGATTGATTTGGCCTGCTTTGGTTCATTGTTTCTTTACTGAGTGACAATGGAGGTGCTAGATCTTCACTATTATCTTGTGTGTCTATTCCAAATAATGATTTTTGGCAAGGTGTTTTGATATTTTTACTATTAACAGGGGTTTCCTTATCCTTATCTCCATCAATATCAGCATTAATACCTAACAAAGACAATACAATTCAATAGTAAAAATTAATAATAAGTGCTAAAATTAGGTCTAATCCTTTACCCGTTCAAATAACCAAATTCACCATTCAAAGCAATCTTTGATAATATGCAGTGTAAGTATTTTACGAAGGATGTAAAACTTTTCTTGAAATCTATAGCAGGTAGAAAGACTTCGGGGTTCGATAAAGTACATAAATGTGCTCACAAAAAAAAAAAAAAAAAAAAAAAAAAAAAAAAAAAAAAAAAAAAAAAAAAAAAAAAAAAAAAAAAAAAAA
>KZ653135.1:29372-43976 GCA_001010745.2 Gerris buenoi | reverse complement strand
AGGTCTATTAATTGAAGGGAGGGAAGGAAGGTTTTATTTTGGGTAAAGAAGGTTTTGGGATTGGTGGTATGAAAGTAGGGTGAGTGCAGATAAAATTTTTATTTTTCGTGTGGGGACGTGTTTTTTTTGCCAGTTCTTTTATGATTTTTACTTTTATGATGATTAACCATTAAGGGATCGCTTCTCGGTCTTAAAATAAAATAAAATTTAAAAAAAAAATTATTTTAATTAGAAATTTAATTAAATTAAAAGATGGTTATTAAATTAAAAAGAAGGGACAAAATTAAGGACAAATTATTTGAGGGATTTAGGGGACAAATTAGGGGAAAGCTTATGTGATATTGTATTAAAATATTGTATTAAAATATATTCCAATGATAAAAAAAATAATAATAAATAAATAATAGAAAAATAATAAAAGTGTGACCAAATTTATTAAATCACACTATAATATAAAGACTATTTTAAAGAAAAAGACTATATAAAGTCTTAGGATGGGGTCTAGCCAGTTCATCCAAGGAGGGATGTCATTCTCGACGTAGCCAGGTGGGGGGATGTCATTCTCAAAGTTGCCAGATGGGTGTCATCGTTGTCGGGTCTCGCTACGTCTCCTGCCATGGCCAAGTCATTGTCCTCCATGAGGTCGTCTACTTCGATATCCAGCTCTGGGTTGATGTCCACGTCTCCGTCTACTTCTGGTTTGTTGGCTGGATCGTCCTCCAGGAGGTGGGGGTTGATGTTTCCAGGGTCAGTGCCATTCAGATGCCTCCAGAAAATCCTGCGGGACCATGAAATAGTTTCACAAATTATTATTTTTTTTCATCTTTTGCGAATACCTACTGGTACAGATTCTTTTCATTAGCTTGTCGTTTTCTGGGTCCCAGGACCCAAGAGAGCCGACAACGAAGGCCTCCACACGGTGACCTTCCTGAATGTGGTTTGCAGCATTGTTCTAATTTGTTCATATTTTTCCTCTTTTCTTCTACGGGCAGAGGCTAAAGCGCCGGGTCTGTTCTTAAATGCAACAGTGACATCGATGGTGATGGCTGACTGCTCTTTTGTTATGATGAGGTCGGGGCGCAGGCCTTGGTTTCCAACTACTTTGTTACGCGACCGGATTGTAAACCTGTGTGCGGCTGCTTTCTCGAGCCTATCTAGAATAGCTTCATGTCTTTGCTGCATCAGGGCAGAATGCGTCATGCAGTGATTGATGACGTGGGAGAGCGTTTCATTTTCCCTAGGGCATCGTCTGCATCTCGAGGGTGCACCGGGGGTCCTTGAGTTACCGTTTAGGGGGACTAAGTTGAGACTTGCCTTGTGGATGAAGCGCCAATCTGCAAAAGAAAGATAGTCACCTGTCTGAAGGAAGTGTGTGCTTTCGGGTGTTTTCTTCAGGCATTCGACCACCTGGCCCTAGTTAGGGTTGGCTATGAGCTTCTCCGCTTGGCTGTCTTGATATGTTCGTCTTAATTTTTTGCGTACGGTGCGCCGGTCTTCTGGAGTTATTATTCCCTGGTTTAGTAGACGTAGCTGTGGTTGATTGTTGGAGACAACCCACTGGATCTTGAGACGGTCTGAAGCCTGCCTAGCCACTGTCCAGACGTTAGAGATGGTGTTGGTAGTGTTGTGAAATGGGTCATCGTTCTGTCTTGACAGGTAAGCGCTTACAAGGCCATCTGTAGGTTGTTCGTTTGTCCTGGTTTGGACCGTATCCTCTAGGTGCTCGATTGCTAGTCTTCTTATCTCGTTGTCTCTAGGTGTCATCAGTTTGAAGGCTGAGTCTATGCGAGTGATGTCGCTCTCTTCAGCAGCGTTGGGGATGCCGCACATACCTTTACTCTTGGTGCCATATATGTATTCAATGGAGGCTTCTTGTAGGACGGCAAGTGTCATTTTTATTTGGGCCCTCAGGATGTTTAGGGGGCAGCCCTGTCTTACTACGCACTTGATCGGTATTTGTTCGGTGACACCTTTGTAGCATCGAATTCTGGATGAGGCGTCTCTATACAGGTCCTTGGTTATTTCGTAGAAAGTTTCACCAACTCCTGCGGCTTGGAGGGCCTTCTGAAGTGTGGCATGTGGTATAGCTCCGAAAGCATTACTTATGTCCATCCAGGTTATGCAAGCATCATTTTCTTTCGTGCGGGCAAATTCCAGAACCCGTTTCAGAGTATAGTTGTGTTTAAAGACTCCATTGGCTGGCATGAAGCCCTTCTGGCCTCGGTGGATGATTGAACTGTTTTGACACCAAGCGTATAGTCTTTGCGCTAGTAGTCCTGTGTAGAGCTTGTAGGTGGTTTGGCATAGGCTGATAGGGCGCCAGTCATCAAGATTGTGTGGGTGGTCTTTCTTAGGTAGGAGTATTTTTATGGCTGTCTTCCAGTCTCCAGGCACTCATCTGTACTTCAGCCATGTGTTGTAGATGGAGGTGAGAAGCGTGCAGTCTTCGTCGACTCTTCGCCAGCTCCTGTAGTCGATCCCATCCTCTCCTGGGGAAGAGTTTTCTAACTTTCTCTGTCGTCCCTTGACTTCCTCTGTTAAAAAGACATCCATTTGTAGTGGGCGAGCAGCTGTTGGTTGGCCGTCAAACTCTCCGCTATCCAACCACTCGTCATGTCCCCATAGTGCCCTGTAGTGAGCATCTACCTCGGGGAGGGGGTTGAGGCATGGTATTGTTTTTTCTCCCAAGATGGTTCTCACTGCTCTTCTACGGTCGATTCGGATTTTACTAAGTTACTTAAAGGCAAGTTGGGCATTAATTGCAAAATTTAGCCAAAAGGCCGAGAAGCGATACCTAATCAAAATTTGAAAGTTATATAACCATAATTTGGGTCACTTCTATAACCGAGAGTATCACTTTCCTAAAATACAGATACAATTATATCGATTCTAAAAGTTTAATAACCTTAACATACCTTCAAAAAAGTATGCAATTATTTCATAAATATAATACAATAATGTATTAATTAATTTAATAATTAATTAATAAAAATATTTTATCACCTTATAACTTGGGCTTTATGTAGATTTTTTTAAAAATTATTAATGATGTAATCTAAATAATTTTCCCCCCTAAATAAACACTATAAAAACTTGTAAAAATCCATTAATATTTTTTCTATAAAATAATTAATGAATTAAATAAAAGAGTTTATTAATAATAAAATAAGAGTTTAATTCGAAAACTCTCAACTAGAATGCGCTAGTGTTTTATATTTATATTTATGAGGGTTATACCTAACGTATAAAAGAAGGTAGTATAACAGGTTCTAGTGAGGGGAGAGTACAAAGGTTATATTCTTATGAATGCAATATCTTGTTTAATATCTTCCTGTATATCCATCATTTACTATACATTTTAAACACAATATAATTTATTAAACACAATATAACATAAAAACATAAACACAGTTTTACCTATATCTATAAGTACTACAATATTTAACTTTTTAAATAAATCAATCTCAAAAGTTTAGCCTTCAGCAATTCACCTTATGAGTCCGCTAAAAGCTTATACATTTATTCTATCTCTGTATGTTATACTTTTAATATGATATCCCCTCGTATATTATTACTATATTTTAAAATAAAACAATATTTTATTGAACGAGCGTAGTGAGTTCTTTATTTCAGAGACTTGGGATTTGNATTCAGCTTAGTCTTGAGATCAGTCTTGTTATTGGGAAACTTTGAGTCTTCCTTTTAATAGTAATTCAGCTTAGTCTTGAGATCAGTCTTGTTATTGGGAAACTTTGAGTCTTCCTTTTAATAGTAATTCAGCTTAGTCTTGAGATCAGTCTTGTTATTGGGAAACTTTGAGTCTTCCTTTTAATAGTAATTCAGCTTAGTCTTGAGATCAGTCTTGTTATTGGGAAACTTTGAGTCTTCCTTTTAATAGTAATTCAGCTTAGTCTTGAGATCAGTCTTGTTATTGGGAAACTTTGAGTCTTCCTTTTAATAGTAATTCAGCTTAGTCTTGAGATCAGTCTTGTTATTGGGAAACTTTGAGTCTTCCTTTTAATAGTAATTCAGCTTAGTCTTGAGATCAGTCTTGTTATTGGGAAACTTTGAGTCTTCCTTTTAATAGTAATTCAGCTTAGTCTTGAGATCAGTCTTGTTATTGGGAAACTTTGAGTCTTCCTTTTAATAGTAATTCAGCTTAGTCTTGAGATCAGTCTTGTTATTGGGAAACTTTGAGTCTTCCTTTTAATAGTAATTCAGCTTAGTCTTGAGATCAGTCTTGTTATTGGGAAACTTTGAGTCTTCCTTTTAATAGTAATTCAGCTTAGTCTTGAGATCAGTCTTGTTATTGGGAAACTTTGAGTCTTCCTTTTAATAGTAATTTACTTGAGTTATTTTTAAGAGGCTTTTTACATGAACTAGTCTAGAAATTAGGATGAGTATTATGGAGGTGGTTTTAAGTGTTTGGGTTTGAAGATTCCAGTTCCAGTCTGCATTTAAATTTTGATAAGGAATGAATGGTATCAGAAAGTTCACGATGACACAATAATCTAGTTGTTTCACACTTAATATGATTATCAGGTACAATTAGATTTGGTCGGGATTAAAGTGGTATAATTGCTTTAGATGTGGGAAGTGAGTGGAAGTGTGATTTTACTGGGTTATTCCTAATAAGGGGGTTCGATAGGACTCTCTATAGTCAAAGTTGCCTCATGGATTTAGTGTTGAGAGTTTCGACCAGGGGTCTGTCTAGGACTTTGACTGGGGAATTGGGGAATAACAGAGAGCCGTCCGCTGCGTATGGTGAGACGGGATCGACCTCTACAAGGGACTCATCAAATTGATAAGAGGGAAGGAAATGCACTTCCCGGCTTCTTACCAGAACCCTTCTCGGGTCTTCAGGTGTGATACCGTAGAGTTCACCCTCGAAGTAATGAACGTTGAAGTCAATCTGGATGAGAGGAGAGGGTAAGGCTGAGTTGTAGAAATGGCTTTGGATATGCCATTCGCTTTGTTCAGTTTTCTACTTTGGATACGGCATTCGCTTTGTTCAGTTTTCTACTTTGGATACGCTGACCAGATCTTGTTTTCTTTCCTGTTCTGCATTTTTTTCCCATCTTTGGTATATGGACTTTTTTGTATTTATTCTAATCCTATAACTTTCACTCGTTTTCCAAAATAATTACTAGGGCTTAAGTAACAAATATGTACTAAAAGGTCGGTTACTCAAAATCTCTACGTAGAGACCTTTAGAAAAAAGAAAAAGCTTTACCACCGCAGAAATTTGTACTACAAAATTATTGAACTTCACCACTTCGGACTCTATGGAGACAGGATGTGTGGACTGACAACGGCGTGTTCGCAGACCTACCAAGAGCTCCACAACCAAAAGCAGAACACCCCCATAACATCGACGACTGGAGGCCAATAAGCCTTTGCCAGACAATATACAAAATATAAACAGGACTCCTAGCACAGAGGATATGCTCATGGTGCCAAAACAACCAAATCATGCACTAAGGATAAAAATAGTTTATGCCGGCGGATGGAGTTTTTGATCATAAATATTCCCTTAAAGGATATATTATGGAAATAGCACGTACAAAAGACGGAGATACCTGCATAGTATGGCTGCATATTAGCAATGCCTTTGGTGCGATTCCTCATGCCGCAGTGCTGAGAGCTCTCCAGGAAGCCGGCGCCGGAGAACCCTTCCACCAAATAACACTTGACATTTTCAGAGACGCCAAGTCAAGGATCAGGTACCACGAAGGTGTAACAGAATACATCCCGTTCGAACGCGGCGTACGACAAGGCTGCCCCCTAAGTGGTATCTTATTCAACTTAGCAATAAATTCCTGGGGAAGAGTTTTCTAACTTTCTCTGTCGTCCCTTGACTTCCTCTCTTGAGAAGACATCCATTTGTAGTGGGCGAGCAGCTGTTGGTTGGCCGTCAAACTCTCCGCTATCCAACCTGTCGTCATGTCCCCATAGTGCCCTGTAGTGAGCATCTACCTCGGTGAGGGGGTTGAGGCATGGTATTGTTTTTTCTCCCAAGATGGTTCTCACTGCTCTTCTACGGTTGATTCGGTATAATTCGGATTTTACTAAGTTACTTAAAGGCAAGTTGGGCTTTAATTGCAAAATTTAGCCAAAAGGCCGAGAAGCGATACCCAATCAAAATTTGAAAGTTATATAACCATAATTTGGGTCACTTCTATAACCGAGAGTATCACTTTCCTAAAATACAGATACAATTATATCGATTCTAAAAGTTTAATAACCTTAACATACCTTCAAAAAAGTATGCAATTATTTCATAAATATAATACAATAATGTATTAATTAATTTAATAATTAATTAATAAAAATATTTTATCACCTTATAACTTGGGCTTTATGTAGATTTTTTTAAAAATTATTAATGATGTAATCTAAATAATTTTCCCCCCTAAATAAACACTATAAAAACTTGTAAAAATCCATTAATATTTTTTCTATAAAATAATTAATGAATTAAATAAAAGAGTTTATTAATAATAAAATAAGAGTTTAATTCGAAAACTCTCAACTAGAATGCGCTAGTGTTTTATATTTATATTTATGAGGGTTATACCTAACGTATAAAAGAAGGTAGTATAACAGGTTCTAGTGAGGGGAGAGTACAAAGGTTATATTCTTATGAATGCAATATCTTGTTNGACAATAATCAGTGACCTTATACAGAAAGTGTCTCCGTGGGTCACCTACTGTCATCTTACTCACATCACTCTCAGTGATGTGATTTGGAGGGAGGTCTATTAATTGAAGGGGAGGGAAGGAAGGTTTTTTTTGGGTAAGGAAGGTTTTGGGATTGGTAGTATGAAAGTAGGGTGAGGGCAGATAAACTTTTTCTTTTTTGTGTGGGGTCTTGATTTTTTACCAGTTCTTTTACTCTTGTTTTCCTATGATTGACCATTAAGGGATCGCTTCTCGGTCGTAAAATTAAATTAAAGAATTAATTTAATTAAAAAATTAAATTAAAATTAAAAGATGTTTATTAAAATTAAAAAGAAGGGACAAAATTAAGGACAAATTATTTAAGGGATTTAGGGTACAAATTAGGGGGGGAAAGCTTATGTGATATAGTATTTAAAATATTGTATTAAAATATATTCCAATGATAGAAAAATAATATTAGATAAATAATAGAAAAATAATAAAAGTNACTTAAAGGCAAGTTGGGCATTAATTGCAAAATTTAGCCAAAAGGCCGAGAAGCGATACCCAATCAAAATTTGAAAGTTATATAACCATAATTTGGGTCACTTCTATAACCGAGAGTATCACTTTCCTAAAATACAGATACAATTATATCGATTCTAAAAGTTTAATAACCTTAACATACCTTCAAAAAAGTATGCAATTATTTCATAAATATAATACAATAATGTATTAATTAATTTAATAATTAATTAATAAAAATATTTTCTCACCTTATAACTTGGGCTTTATGTAGATTTTCTCAAAATTTATTATAATGTAAACTAAATAATTTTCCCCCCTAAATAAACACTATAAAAACTTTTAAAAATCCAGTAATATTTTTACTATAAAATAATTAATGAATTAAATAAAAGAGTTTATTAATAATAAAATAAGAGTTTAATTCGAAAACTCTCAACTAGAATGCGCTAGTGTTTTATATTTATATGTATGAGGGTTATACCTAACGTATAAAAGAAGGTAGTATTACAGGTTCTTGTGAGGGGAGAGTACAAAGGTTATATTCTTATGAATGCAATACCTAGTTTAATATCTTCCCGTATTTCCATCATTTACTATTTCATTTCATTTTACATATTTTTTTTTTAATGTACTTGTCTTCGTGTCCATACTTGTTTACCAACAAACTAAACCATCACCATACAATCGAGCCATAAATTACCCTTTTTTTGACTAAGTTTTAAAATCACATTTTAACTCAGCAATGCATTTAAATGCTGCTTTGAGAGGTCATATTTTTAAATTTTTCAGGTTGAGGGTCCCCGGACCCCCTCCCCCCTCTATATGCACCCTACAATAATTAATTGCAAACGACACCCATGGCTAAAGGTTAAGATAGTGTATGCAGTCAGGGGGGGGGGGAGAGAATCCTGAGAACTCCCCCCGCTTCCTCAGGACTTTCCATACTCCCGAAACCCTTTGGTTGGTCAGATCGCCACCCCCTTGATAACAACCTTAATCCGTCACTGGCTAGATTAACTATGTATATGAATCTTAAGTGGCTTTGGGCAATGGAACGCTCTTTACTTGTTTCTGTTTCTTTCTTCTAAGAAGTGGCTTGACAAATGTATGCCCCTGACTATCTGGTTTGATAAGAGTTAAATTAACGATTTAAATGAAAATGGCAGGTAAGGTATATACAATGTATAAGAAGCGCAGTGAGAAACGATTAACTAATAACTAAAATCGTGGGTAGTAGGATTTGGGAGATGACAATATTTTAGGTACGAAACTTAGTTTAGCTTAGTCTTGAGATCAGTCTTGTTATTGGGAAACTTTGAGTCTTCCTTTTAATAGTAATTCAGCTTAGTCTTGAGATCAGTCTTGTTATTGGGAAACTTTGAGTCTTCCTTTTAATAGTAATTCAGCTTAGTCTTGAGATCAGTCTTGTTATTGGGAAACTTTGAGTCTTCCTTTTAATAGTAATTCAGCTTAGTCTTGAGATCAGTCTTGTTATTGGGAAACTTTGAGTCTTCCTTTTAATAGTAATTCAGCTTAGTCTTGAGATCAGTCTTGTTATTGGGAAACTTTGAGTCTTCCTTTTAATAGTAATTCAGCTTAGTCTTGAGATCAGTCTTGTTATTGGGAAACTTTGAGTCTTCCTTTTAATAGTAATTCAGCTTAGTCTTGAGATCAGTCTTGTTATTGGGAAACTTTGAGTCTTCCTTTTAATAGTAATTCAGCTTAGTCTTGAGATCAGTCTTGTTATTGGGAAACTTTGAGTCTTCCTTTTAATAGTAATTCAGCTTAGTCTTGAGATCAGTCTTGTTATTGGGAAACTTTGAGTCTTCCTTTTAATAGTAATTCAGCTTAGTCTTGAGATCAGTCTTGTTATTGGGAAACTTTGAGTCTTCCTTTTAATAGTAATTCAGCTTAGTCTTGAGATCAGTCTTGTTATTGGGAAACTTTGAGTCTTCCTTTTAATAGTAATTCAGCTTAGTCTTGAGATCAGTCTTGTTATTGGGAAACTTTGAGTCTTCCTTTTAATAGTAATTCAGCTTAGTCTTGAGATCAGTCTTGTTATTGGGAAACTTTGAGTCTTCCTTTTAATAGTAATTCAGCTTAGTCTTGAGATCAGTCTTGTTATTGGGAAACTTTGAGTCTTCCTTTTAATAGTAATTCAGCTTAGTCTTGAGATCAGTCTTGTTATTGGGAAACTTTGAGTCTTCCTTTTAATAGTAATTCAGCTTAGTCTTGAGATCAGTCTTGTTATTGGGAAACTTTGAGTCTTCCTTTTAATAGTAATTCAGCTTAGTCTTGAGATCAGTCTTGTTATTGGGAAACTTTGAGTCTTCCTTTTAATAGTAATTCAGCTTAGTCTTGAGATCAGTCTTGTTATTGGGAAACTTTGAGTCTTCCTTTTAATAGTAATTCAGCTTAGTCTTGAGATCAGTCTTGTTATTGGGAAACTTTGAGTCTTCCTTTTAATAGTAATTCAGCTTAGTCTTGAGATCAGTCTTGTTATTGGGAAACTTTGAGTCTTCCTTTTAATAGTAATTCAGCTTAGTCTTGAGATCAGTCTTGTTATTGGGAAACTTTGAGTCTTCCTTTTAATAGTAATTCAGCTTAGTCTTGAGATCAGTCTTGTTATTGGGAAACTTTGAGTCTTCCTTTTAATAGTAATTCAGCTTAGTCTTGAGATCAGTCTTGTTATTGGGAAACTTTGAGTCTTCCTTTTAATAGTAATTCAGCTTAGTCTTGAGATCAGTCTTGTTATTGGGAAACTTTGAGTCTTCCTTTTAATAGTAATTCAGCTTAGTCTTGAGATCAGTCTTGTTATTGGGAAACTTTGAGTCTTCCTTTTAATAGTAATTCAGCTTAGTCTTGAGATCAGTCTTGTTATTGGGAAACTTTGAGTCTTCCTTTTAATAGTAATTCAGCTTAGTCTTGAGATCAGTCTTGTTATTGGGAAACTTTGAGTCTTCCTTTTAATAGTAATTCAGCTTAGTCTTGAGATCAGTCTTGTTATTGGGAAACTTTGAGTCTTCCTTTTAATAGTAATTCAGCTTAGTCTTGAGATCAGTCTTGTTATTGGGAAACTTTGAGTCTTCCTTTTAATAGTAATTCAGCTTAGTCTTGAGATCAGTCTTGTTATTGGGAAACTTTGAGTCTTCCTTTTAATAGTAATTCAGCTTAGTCTTGAGATCAGTCTTGTTATTGGGAAACTTTGAGTCTTCCTTTTAATAGTAATTCAGCTTAGTCTTGAGATCAGTCTTGTTATTGGGAAACTTTGAGTCTTCCTTTTAATAGTAATTCAGCTTAGTCTTGAGATCAGTCTTGTTATTGGGAAACTTTGAGTCTTCCTTTTAATAGTAATTCAGCTTAGTCTTGAGATCAGTCTTGTTATTGGGAAACTTTGAGTCTTCCTTTTAATAGTAATTCAGCTTAGTCTTGAGANGACAATAATCAGTGACCTTATACAGAAAGTGTCTCCGTGGGTCACCTACTGTCATCTTACTCACATCACTCTCAGTGATGTGATTTGGAGGGAGGTCTATTAATTGAAGGGGAGGGAAGGAAGGTTTTTTTGGGGTAAGGAAGGTTTTGGGATTGGTGGTATGAAAGTAGGGTGAGGGCAGATAAACTTTTTATTTTTCGTGTGGGGACGTGTTTTTTTGCCAGTTCTTTTATGCTTTTTGCTTTTACATATTATGGTTAACCATTAAGGGATCGCTTCTCGGTCTTAAATTAAATTAAATTAAAATAAATTAATAGATGCTTATTAAATTTTACAGAAGGGACAAAATTAAGGACAAATTATTTAAGGGATTTAGGGGACATATTAGGGGGGAAAGCTTATGTGATCTATATATATCTATATTCCAATGATAGAAAAATAATAATAGAAAAATAATAAAAGTGTGACCGAATTAAATCAGACTATAATATAAAGACTATTTTAAAATATAATAAATAGTTATATACGAGGGGATATCACATTAAAGTAAAACATACAGAGATAGAATATGTATTAATAAGCTTTTTTCGGACTAATAAGGTTAAATGCTGATGGCAAACTTTTGAGAGGATGCTGAGGGCACTGGCCTAGCAGCGAACTCAAGGAACAGTTTGCTCCGAGTTGCCGAGAGTGCGGCACACTAACCTGTCAACCAGAGTAATACAAAATGAGGTGAGTGGAGAGGCGGAACACTGTGGCAGTTTAAGTGGGTCACAAAGGTAGGTCACTAAAGTGAGACACAAAAGTGGGTCACCGACTGCGGTGAGACACTATAAAAGCACTACAACAGTTTGATCATAGCCTAAGGTCTCTTAGCCTAGGCCGTAGGGTCTAGTGGTACGTTCTCATTGGTGGCCAGGTCCTCTATAAGCAGTGGGTTGATGTGTCCAGGGTCGGAGACATTTATGTGTCGTCAATATATTCTGCGTGACCACGCGATCGTTTCGCATATGATGATGTTCTTCATTTTTTGTTGATAAGAATTTAGCATAGTTTTTTCAGCAACCTATCGTTCTCGTGGTCCCATGAACCTAGGGAACCAACTACTACAGCTTCTATTATCACTTTATTGAAATTGTTAAGAAGCATTCGTCCAATCTGTTCGTATTTTTCTTCTTTCCTAAGTCTTGCGGCAGCCAGGGCGCCAGGCCTGTTTTCGAATGCGACTGTTACGTCTTTTATGATTGCCAATTGGTCATTGTAGATGATTAAATCAGGGCGGAGTCCCTGGTCCCCTACGACTTGATTTCTTGAGCGGATTTGAAATTTGTATGCGGCTGCTCTTCCAATCCTGTCGAGAATGGCTACGTGCCGTTGCTGTAGTTGAGCAAAGTGCGTCATACAGTGGTTTAACACGTAGGGTAGGGTTTCTCTATCCCTTGGACACTTCTGCAGCCTAGAGGTGCACCAGGGGCTCTTGAGTTGCCATTTAGGGTGGTGAGATTTAGTCTGGCTTTGTGAACAAAGCGCCAGTCTGAGAAGGATAGGTAGTCTCCTGTTAAAAGAAAATGGGTGCTTTCAGGGGTTTTCTTTAAACATTCAACTACCTTGCCCTGGCTGGGCTTTGCACACAGTTTTTCCACATGATCGTCTAGGTAGGCTCTTCTTAGTCTTTTACATATGGCGATGTTCTTCTTTAGTTATAATGCCTTGGTTAGGTAGTCGGAGTAGCGGCTGGTTATTGGAGACTGTCCATTGGACTTGTTGCCTTTCGGATGCCTGCCTTGCGGCTGTCCAGACATTGGAGATGGTGTTTGTGTTGTTAAGGAATGGACCATCTCTCTGTCCAGACAGATAGGCACTTAGCAGTCCGTCGGTTGGGTGTTGCTTGGTCCTTTCTCCGACAGTGTCTTCTAAATGTTGGATCGCCAGCCTCGTTTCATGGTTGTCAGCAGAAGAGAGGAGCTTTAAAGTCGAGTTAATGCGAACGAAGTCGCTCTCCTCTGCTACATACGGGATTCCGCAAAATCCCCTGCTCCTTGTGCCGTAGATGTAATGGTTGGAGGCTTCCTGTGGCACTGCCAGGGTTTTTTTAATCTCGGCTCGCAGGACGTTGTCGAGCCTTTTCCACTCTGTTTTAGGATAGCGGTTATCCCTCCTCATTGGGAAGTTTAAGCAGGGGAATATGAAGCTACACAGAGCATCGAGTCTTTGCCAAGGGGCTAGTTTGGCCTTCATTATAAGCATGTCTTTATTGATATACAAGCATTCGCCCCGGGCTTCGCGCGGGGTTCATGCTTGCAATCAGTGGCTGTATATTATTACTATTTTATATCTACTACTATAAGTAAGTTGAGTCTTGCTTGAGCTTTGGTCAGGTTCACATCAGCTCTCTCTTTATATTGTTATTTAATATTGTTAAAACGTTTTTTGTGGACTTTTTTTTAGTACATTTTGTTCAGAAAGTTTTTCTCTTCAAAATAGTGTAAAGTTTTTTCAGTTTTATAGTGCTTTTATGAATTAAACTGGAATTAAAATTGAGGTATTTAATTCAGTTTTTTCTATTGAAGATAAAATATAAGACAAGGTCCGATTTTAGATCTCGTAGTCCAAGGTCACTCTTGTTTTGGTTTACTAATGAGATAATCTTTATCTATGAACAGAGTCTTATCTACTTTCCTATTTATCTGTAAACAATAATATTACTTTCTTTCTCTCTCTTAAAAAAATAAAATAAATAAATTTGTACCTACAGTTTCTTAAACTTCAGCTCGCAGGACTTTGTCCAGCCTTTTCCAGTCAGTTTTGGAATAGCGATTGTCCCTTATTGAGAAGTTTAAGCATGGAAAGATGAAACTACTCAGAGCGTCGAACCTTTACAAAGGGGCTAGTTTGGCCTACATGATAAGCAGAGCTTTTTGGCATATTTCTTCAATAGAAGCATCAGCTTTTATATCTTTTAGCCAGTTGGCCTGAAGCCAACTGGATTGCCTAGCAACCTGACGATTTCCCTCTCAGCGATGTTCTCAATTTTATGGCCGTTTATGAATAGTTGAGAGGGTCTTGTTCCTCTTGGGGTCTGCCTGGTGATGTGGATGGTTTTGCATTTTTGGCTGTTTGTCCTCAGGCCAAGCATTCCTATTGAGAGGGCAGCCTCATCCAGCATCACTTGGAGAGTCTCTGGGCTCGGGACCAGTATTGTAATGTCTTCGGCGAATGCTAATATGAAGGAACGGTCATTGTTTGTTAGCCTCGAGACTCTATGTACATTGCATTTTTTTTATGTTGAATAAGATGCCACTGAGAGGGCAGCCTTGTCGTACGCCGCGTTCAATCGGGATGTATTATGTTACCCCTTCGTGGCACCTGATCCTTGACTCAGCGTCTCTGAAGGGGTCCAGAGTTATTTGATAAAAGGGTTTTTCCGGCGCCGGCTTCCTGGAGAGCTCTCTGCACAGCAGAGTGTGGAATGGCACCAAAGGCATTGCTGATATCCAGTCATTCTATACAGGCATCTCCACCTTTTGTTCGTGCTATATCTTTACATCTTTTAAGGGCATAATTGTGCTCCGTCTGCCGGCATGAATCCTTTTTGTCCTTGGTGTATGATTTGGTTGTTTTGGCACCATGTGGGAATTCTTTGTGCTAAGAGTCCTGTGTAAATTTTGTATATTTTTTGACAAAGGTTTATCGGTCTCCAGTCGTTGAAGTTATAGAGGTGTTCTGTTTTTGGAAGAAGGATTGTGATGGCTGCCTTCCACGCTCCCGGAACTCTCCTGTACTTTAGGCAGATGTTAAATATGGATGTGAGTAGTGTGCGCTCCTCGTCGACTTTTTGTCAACCTTTGTAGTCTATTCCGCCCTCGCCTGGGGAGGAATTTTCGAATTTCTTCAGCCGTCGCTTTACCTCCTCTGGGGAGGTCCACAAGGATTGGTTGTGGAGCTCTTGGTAGGTCTGCGAACAAGCCATTGTCCGTCCA